>VMBQ01006031.1:0-39123 GCA_007657795.1 Dreissena rostriformis | reverse complement strand
TTATTCTTATAACATAAATATTATGTTATACAATGGTAATTAATGATAAATCTTATAATATAATACTAAGGGTTCTATAAATATTTAAAGGTTTATTATGAGCAAGTAAAAACTGGTCCAGAATGTTTGAAGGTTTATTGTTAGCAAGTAGGAACACGAAATATCCGTGTATTCATTGTAGAGTTTGTAGAATAGACTAAGTAAACAAGTTGAAAGATCAAAATCTAGGGACTGTATACTTAACAAGACATTCAAGTGATATTATCTCATATAACTATTGAAATAGGCCGACCTTATTAACATTAATCAAACAAACTTGAATCGGACAGTATTATCTTGTTTGCCTGGTTGCATTGATCATACCAAATGTGCGATAGGAACAATGATTTTATGGAACTATAAGAGTACATTACAACTTTATATCACGTCTAGAGGGATTGTTTGATAAGCGTGTAAATACTTGAATATTAGTCTCTCAGTACAGTATATTAAATAGTCGAATCAGATGTTTAAGGGAGTCCACCTTTAGCCAGCGAAGAGACAGGTCACGCTTTCGAGTCGCGGCGGCCATGTTGGCCAGCCTGCGCTGTTAGACTGTATTTCACGAACTTTAGCAAGCGTTGTATTAGAAAATATTCAACAGAAATAAATCGAGATGGAAACTGTTATGAATTGGTGTTTGTTCCTGTGTGTGTGCCCAACGAACGATATGTCTAATTACGTCACATCGCCATCGTACTATCGCACTGTCGCCATCGTATTGTCGAACTGTCGTCATCGCCCTGTCGCATTGTCGTCATCGTACTATCGCGTTCTCGCATTATCGCTATCGCGTTCTCTCATTCTCGCCATCGTACTGTCGCTCTGTCGTCATCGTATTGTCGCATTCTCGTCATCGTACTCTCGCGTTCTCGCATTCTCGCCATCTGGATTTTAATGTGTAACCACGATTGCCCTTACGGTATTCCGTAGACTTCAGATAAATGTGATCAACAGACAGTTTTGACAGGCAGCTCGCGTGAGTTGTCATACGAATCAGTTAGGCGATTAACACTGTGTAGTTAATCGTTACATCATTCTAACTGCAATTGATTTTTGTGATTTACTGACTCTTAACTTGCCAAAGACGCTGATATAATCTTGCATGCCTATTATCAAAACAATGACGACAGCTTTATCAAATCATTCACTAATACACGACAGTCGGAATTTAAAAAACTTTTATGCGACTTTGTAATTGTTCCAACTTCTGTTTTTATCCAGAATAACAATTATTTTCTTGTAAATATCGAATATTCAAATCGGAATTTCGGATTCGAATATTGGGCCGGGTTCCTAATATCGAATATTTGACCATTCGCTCTCAGGGGCGTACCTAGGCATAAGGCAGTACGCACGTGCGTATAATTCAGTTTCAAACTTGAAAAAATGAAAACTCGAAAAATGCAATAAATAGTGAGGGCTAAGGGGGGTTAGGGGTATAATTATGTAAACAAGCAAAAAAGACGTCCACTTTTAGAAAAAAAAAAACGTGGGTACAAAACACAACACAGTCTTAAAGGGACTGTCCACTAGATTTTGGCATGTATTGAAGCNTCCACTTCTACTTGGAAGGAACATGGCTTGTAAAGTGGCAATATTCCGCTTTATTGAAACACTATGCATATAAAAGCATATAAACTCTCGAGAAAGGATGATGGTTTAGGTAGTATTCACAGTTTTTACTTGCAGTGAATATAAATGTAATGGAAAGATGCATAACGTCCGTTACTTTAAAATCAGCTGGATTTAAGGAAGATGTGAACTCCTGTTTTATTGCAATTTTGTATGTAAGAAGGAAGTTTATTTATACCCTTTAAAAGGACTGTAAACCACGAATGACGAAAAAACAAAGGAAAGGCACACTGTTATATATTGAGAAATTGATTGTCAAAATAACGTCCATCACTTTTACTGGTCCACAATTGTTTGTAATTATTTTATGCAGATATTGATTAACTATCTTTTTCCCGCAATTAATCTAAAGTTTAAAGATTATTTTACCTACAAAACACAGGAATACAGCTCAATCGTCAATCTGAGAATTTCGAAGTGTCGCCCGTTATTGTTTCCATTTTTCTGATATAGAGTCAGGGTTAAGGTGTCGTTTCTTTTGGAAAAACAAACGTAAACACTTTTTTTCTAAGAAAAGAAAAAGGCACACCCAGAGTTATATTTCATTGTAATATTTTAAACTGATATTAAATTTCAACAGCATGAACATTTCAGATAAAATCTTTGACAATGATTGAAGTCTACCTGTGTATGGAGATGTTTTTGTTTCAGAGAAATATTTCAACAAAAAGTTAAATTAACTTAACCCTTCCACGCACGGTAGCAAAGTGAAATTGGATTTTTGCAACCAGCATAAAACCAGAACATCCTACAAGTAACTCGCAGTCTGTTCGGGTTTTATGCTGTTTGCTGCGCATCAGTATCTTGGGGTTGAAAATGAAGCCTTTGAAACTGGAATTCAGTAAGACAGGTCTTAAATTTATTTTGATTTCATATACAACTACAAACGCATCAAAGTGCTTATCTGATTACTTAAGGGTCTAATTCCACAAACAACAGGCCGTCAACTGACTTAAGGTGAAAATATAGGAAAAAATATAGGAAAAAATATAGGAATGTTTGCATCAAAATATAGGAGGTTTGGGCTTGTTTATGGTTAGAATATTGGATTGTTATGGTAAAAAGTAATGTTTTAGAGATATGCAGAGAACTTCTTACTTACTTTTTTTCCATTAATAATCATTAAATTCAATTTACAAAACAGTCCCTCATCTTCACCACCAAGGCAGATATGCTGATGCAGCAGCACACTGTGGTCATCAATGTGGACACCTGAATTTTTTTTATTAAAAATTGTTTACAATCAACAAAACACAAAACATTATCGAACATAGTTTTACAACCTAACATAAGAGTGCAACATAACATTGATAATGAAATTATTGAAATTGAAAACATGAATCACATTTATTTAGTATCATGTCATGGTATATAATATAAATTCTGTATTTTATGCACATTAAAATTTCTATACACTCTTCAATCAAACAATTTTAGGACATGAAAAGAACACCAAAACATCCTATATGATAAAATGTACATACAAAACATAAGGTTTTTCTGGCAGCTTCTGCATATTAATATATTTGAAATTGAACATCAAAATAATTAATTTAACAAAATTGCACTGTGTTATTAATACCAATTGTAAAACAATCTAATCTAATGGATATCAGACACGCAATGGTAGATTCATATCTTAAAAACAAGAATAAGATGCTATGGTATACATGGCAAAATGACAATAAAACATCTCAATAATCAGCAGATATACCTTGAGTATACGGTACAAGAACATTCTCTCATCTGATATCAAAAATAAATAATTTAATATAAAATAAATAATAAATTGTTCTCACCTTTGAAATGGTTGTATTTTTCTTCATCAAAGGTGTCCATATAGATATCACACTGGTGTACAACAGCACTCCTGCGAGATGGTGATGCTTTGGAAGAGGAGGGACAGCTTTTAACACTGTAAATTCAAATATCTAAAGGCAGTATTACTTCTTATAAGTATTTAAAAAGAGAGGACATTTTCATAACAAAATAGAGGAAACAAGTCACAAATATGAAAATAGAGGAAATATAGGAGGTTTTGAAAATATGAGAAAATTCTCCAATANATATAACCATTTATAACTAATTTAAACCGTTTACACACAATAGAAACGCAAATAGTCATATATATAGCGAGAAATTGAGTGCTTTTCGGTCTTCACATGAAGTGCTTTTCGGTCGGTATATTGCCGATATTTATCCAATTTTGGGCATTAATACCTCATAATAAAAACAAGGTAGTATAAATATGCATGAAATATAACCATTTATAACTAATTTAAACCGTTTACACACAATAGAAACGCAAATGTCTCCGAATGAAATGCGTGGGAAAGCCAGCCCCCAGTTTTGCTAATCTCCCGATATGGGGTCTCATCTAGCGATTCGAGATTAAATTCGGCGCATGCGCACTTGACACTTGAATTGGTCTATTAAAAAAAAAATTAAGGTTGGCCATTTTCGCGGGGAGGGGATTATGTTGATGCCTTGGTGCCCTTTCCTCAATTATAAGTAGCCAGCCTTTGACTAATACATTTTCATCGAAAAAAAAAGTGAACAAGCTTCACTCTGAGTGAAGAATCTATGGACAGATGGTCAGACAATACAATCACTATTTCACCCATTACAATCTCAACGAACTATAAATTTAATATAACTGTATGTTTGGCTATTGCTAATATAATGTCAATATATACAAGCACCACTCTGGGAAAATGGGGTTTAATGCATGTGCGAAAGTGTTGTCCCAGATTAGACACATTCGGCCTGAACTTGATTTATGCTAAGAAAAGAATTCCTTTTAACGAAAAATACAATTAAAGCGGAAAGTGTTGTCCCTGATTTGCATGTGCAGACTGCACAGGGCAATCTGGGGCGACGCTTAAGGCAAATGCATTAAACATCGTTTTCCCACAGCAAGGCTCATATGTCTTTGAATAGACTTATGGTGTTATATAATACCTGGTTTGGTAGGAGCAGGATCCCTAGACATGATTTGCTGGCCCTTCTCCATCACCTTCTCGCCCTTGTTTATGATGCCCTGAAAGAACCCCTTCAGTCCCCCACCTTTGTTGGAGGTAACAGAGGTCGAAGGCTGGTTCCCGGGCTGAGATTTTGACGACATGTCCTTAGGGGGTTTAGGCTGGGCCATTACATCCACATCACGTTCTCCCCATTTCACAAATTCACCTGCCAATGAACGGGTCCATCTTAAGTTTTTTGATTTCGTGATTTACACTTAGAATACTATTGCATAAAAAAACATTTTGTAAATAAATACAAATGCATGTATACGTCAATGTATAATACAAACAAACACATATTTAGCCATAGTAAAGAAACTGCCTGCTGCTGTTTATCATCATCAATGATGAAGCAACTGTGAAAGTAGGATATTATATCCAAACAAGGCACTACATGCATTCTAAGTTTGAAACAGTTGTTTTTACCCTAAGTTTCGTGCTATCCTCTAAACCCAGGGATTTCAGTTGAAGGTGTTTCCTGCTTTTTGATGAAAATACTTTGCAATTTTCTCATATTTAACTAAAACTCAGGGCCATTAGACTTCTGGTTTAAAACTCCATTGAAATCCCTGATAACCTGCGTCCCAAAAGTTGAGCCTCGTTCCGGGAAAATGAGGCTTAATGCATGTGCTTTAAGTGTTGTCACAGATAAGCATGTGCACAACACTTTCCGTTTTATGGTATTTTTTATAAAAAGAAAGAAGCTTTGTAACGAAACTTAGGCGGAAAGTGTTTTCCCTGATTATCATTATGGGACAACACTTTACGAACATGCATTAAGCCCCATTCTCCCAGAGCAATGTTCATTTGTTTCAACCAAATAATATGTGCCTACATGTCTTACCTGCACCCCTACGGGCGGTGTCCCCATTCGTGGCCCCGTCTGCCCTGTCGTTGGTAGATCTGGCTGTCACCAGCTGGTGGTCAGGGATGGTCAGCACAGAGAGATTACCTGGGAACACATGCAACTATATACACATGTAGGTAAAAGAATATCCATTTCAAAACAGTAATAGGATATTGTTTATGTTTAGTATTTTGTTATTCTGTCAGCAAAATTAAGTTGTATAATAGACAAACCAATTTTGTGCAAAACATACCGGGTTCTCTTATGGACAACACACAGGCACGTTCTTGATGATACAAAGCTTTGTAACCTCTGACAAGGGGGGTCTTTTCCCCTCATTTTTATAAAAAAGTGGCTTAAGACTTAATCTGGACCGCACAGCAGGTATACCATAATATCTTGGTATGCCACTATCATATAGATTTTCTTTTGTAATTGCTAATATGCATCAGAAAGTAACATGTTTCATTCACACTTAAGAAACTTTAGAAGACCTCCTCAGAAGACACTTTTTGCAAAATTGGTAACCAACTCAACAGTGTTTCAATGAATCTTCGGCCATTGATGCAATCAATTTTTAATCTGTAAGCTTTATCTTAAAACAAGCCAAGGTACTGACCTGGTTTAGTTGATAGTACAGTTGGTCCATTGCGTGACATC
This sequence comes from Dreissena rostriformis, assembly GCA_007657795.1. Lineage (NCBI taxonomy): Eukaryota > Metazoa > Mollusca > Bivalvia > Myida > Dreissenidae > Dreissena > Dreissena rostriformis. The sequence goes on along the minus strand of VMBQ01006031.1, from coordinate 32,919 downwards.
AGGTGGTCCCTGAGTCGCTCCATCTTGCTCCTGCTGACTTTCCTCTCCTCCTTCACAGAAGAGCTGGACTTTATTGGACTCCCCGATAGGAGAGTATCCGCCAAGTTAGAAAACTCACTGACACTATGGATAGAAACAGTGTTAATTAGAGACTGGACTCTCCACAGGAGAATATCCGCCAAGTTAGACAACTCACTGACACTACGGATAGAAAGAGTGTTTATTTCTATTTGCATTCAAAATCCAAATAAATGGGGAAAGATTAAACTTAGTCCAATATTTTTTAATTACACCAACAAATAGGTCAAATATGGCCACAAGTCGCTCACCTGAGTTAAAGGAATTGGATCAGCTGTTTAGACACAATTACTTAAAGGTAACATATAAATCATTGATGAATATGGTAATGATCAAACCACTTTTCCCTATAGCCAAGTAAGAACTAGTGTATACAAGCTTTTTATTCTATTTGAACTTGTGAAAAATTCTTAAGACCCCCCCCTCATGTAGCCTAGTTTTGATAGCATTTGAAACAGCATCTAAATAAATAGTCTAGTTGAGTTTCATGAAGATTGTGTTTTTGAGTATTCACACAAAAATATATTCTCCATCTTAACCTCAATGTTTGATCCAAAATGAACATGATTTCAAACTCAGCCGAGATATCATTGAAACCAATTTTCCGACCAAGTGTCAAAGTGATTGGGCAAAAAATGATAGTCTTCACAAGATTTCTCTACAACTTGTTAATGTCACCTCATCTTATCCCACCTGACAAAGTTTTGAGCTCATATGAGCTGAGGTATTATAAGAACAACTGTTCTCACCAAGTATCATGAACACTAGGCAACTTAANAAAAAAATATATTCTCCATCTTAACCTCAATTTTTGATCCAAAATGAACAGGATTTCAAACTCAGCCGAGATATCATTGAGACCAATTTTCAGACAAAGTGTCAAAGTGATTGGGCAAAACATTATAGTCTTCACAAGATTTCTCTACAAATTTTTAATGTCACCGCTTCTTATCCCACCTGACCCAGTTTTGAGCTCATATGAGCTGAGGTATTATAAGAACAACTGATCTCACCAAGTATCATGAACACTAGGCAACTTAATATTATTCATCATGAACTAGTTTCAAACTCAGCAATATATCATCTTCAATAAACCCTAAGCTTTTGATGAAATTGAGCTAAAATAAATAGATGTAAACTAATCTCACTCGTTACTATTGGCGATGCTGGTGTTACTCCAGGTTGAGGTCTGGTTGTACAGTTTCAGCTGCTTCAGTCTCTCCTCCAGCTGGCAAAGCTTTCCCTTCTGGGCCGTGATCAGGTTGTGGTTGCTCTTGACAACACGGTACAGCGCGTCATTGGTTGGCATGGCCATCCTGTGAGAGAGAGCACAGGGGCAATGTACTGCGAAACCAATATTCTTCATCAGACACTAATTTTTCATGGATTTTCGTGGGTCCTCTCAACCAAACAGAGAACAATAGTAACATGCTGTGAAACCAATGTTATTTGTCAAACACTAATGATTGTGGATTTTCATGGGTCTTCTTAATCAAATAGACAACAGGGGAAATAAGCTGTGAAACCAATATTATTTGTCAGACACAAATTTTCATGGTTATTCGTGTGTCCTCTCAACCACAAAAAACGAATGCCCAAGGAATGTTCAAGTCCAAAATCTTATATCAGACATAATTCAGAAATCAATTAAGATCACACAAAACATGCCAGATTTTATTAATCCACACAATTTCTTCTCAACGAAAATATATGAATCTACAGTATGTTTGCTGTTATTGGGGGAATCTTTACAAATTCTTTTCCAAATCCAATCCCAAAATTCACTATAGATTGTTTAAATGTAAGAAGACTGAAAAAAAGACTCATTTGGTGTAAACACAAAGACTTTACCATTTTACTAATTTGTTTTTGTTGAGGATGTTCTATTTAATTTAAGTTTAAACAATATAATTAACATGCTATAAATGGAAAATGTGTGTGTTTAATCTGAGTTTTTTTGTCATTTTCAACACTATTTCAGTCATATCACCGAGGTCAGTTTTACTGGTTGACCAGTGCGGTCAGTTTTACTGGTTGACCAGTGCGGTCAGTTTTACTGGTTGACCAGTGCGGTCAGTTTTACTGGTTGACCAGTGCGGTCAGTTTTACTGGTTGACCAGTGCGGTCAGTTTTACTGGTTGACCAGTGCGGTCAGTTTTACTGGTTGACCAGTGCGGTCAGTTTTACTGGTTGACCAGTGCGGTCAGTTTTACTGGTTGACCAGTGCGGTCAGTTTTACTGGTTGACCAGTGCGGTCAGTTTTACTGGTTGACCAGTGCGGTCAGTTTTACTGGTTGACCAGTGCGGTCAGTTTTACTGGTTGACCAGTGCGGTCAGTTTTACTGGTTGACCAGTGCGGTCAGTTTTACTGGTTGACCAGTGCGGTCAGTTTTACTGGTTGACCAGTGCGGTCAGTTTTACTGGTTGACCAGTTCGCATGCTTATGCCAATAACACACAACAGCCCTAGGCCAAAAAAAAAATAGGTCCGTTTCCGGTCGCCCGACCGTGTCTCCAGAATCGGCGCCGACCCTAAACTTTTTATTGGGGTCGCCAAAAAAAATTAAAAATTTGTTCATTTTCGTTTATTTCGGTTCATTTCTCCATTCTAGTACCCGAAGGAGACCGGAAACGGACCTATTTTTTTTTTGGCCCTACATGAAACTGTCTCCAAACATGTCCCTTGCATTGTGAAGTTAAACCTGGTAAGGTAAAACTGTTTTGTAAAAATAAAGCACTACTTGCTATGACCTTGACCCCATAAATTTATGTAAAGGACAATATTTGTGTAAGTTCACCATACAGCTAACTCATTATTACATTCTCCTATGCATGAGGAATCTAGTGATTTGATGTGGACTTTATTTTGACCAGTGGCCTCAAAGTATGGCATTCCCATTCAAGGTAGCAATAAATAGAGAATATTTGTAGGGGTTTGATGGAATATCGATTTTAATTCATTAGTGATCATAAAATATATGTTTTTCTCTAAGATCACGAGTGAATTAAAATCGATGTTCCACTAAATCCAACGAATTTTCATTTTCTTGTATGCTTACCTTATGGTTATTTTTGTACTTTTGTTGAAATAATAACAGTATAACAGTAAACATTATTGATAATTTTCACTGTTAATTTTAACTGTTTGAAACTGTTTGAATTATCAGTTTTAATTCACTGATATCTCTATACACCACAGGAAAGCATTAAATAAAGTCTGCAATACAAAAGATCATCAATGCAATTTGTACAGGACCCAGTATTCTACATGGACAATTGAACCTTCTTCTGGAAAACTGGTCTTAATGCATGTGCATAAAGTGTCATTCCAGGATAGCCTGTGCAGTCAACACAGGCTAAGCAGGGATGACACTTTCCGTTTATATGGAATTCTTCGTTTTAAATAAAACTCTTCGAAAAGAAAATCCAATTTAAGAGTAAAGTGTCGTCCCTGATTAGCCTGTGCGGACTGCACAGGCTAATACGGGATGATACTTTACGCACATGCATTTTTAAAAGCCATGTTTTTCCGGAATGATGCTCATTGACTCACTTGTTTTTCTTCCTGTCCTGGAATTCGTCCCACTGAGTGTCCAGTATCAAGTCCACATCCCTCAGGCCCTGATCTAGCAGCTGAGAATGGAAAGAAGATACGGTCAAGTCACAAAGCACAGATACATTTCAGCCGTGCTATGGGAAAACAGGGCTTTATGCATGTGTAAAGCGTCGTCCCATATTAGCCTGTGCAGTCCACAAAGGCTAATCAGGGACGACACTTTCCGCTTTCATTGAGTTCTTGGCTTAAAAAAAACCTCTTCTAAACGAAAATCCAGTTTGCACAGGCCAATATGGGACAACACATGTATTAAGCAAAGTTTTCACAGAAGCATATTCTTTTCTGAAGGTACAACACATACATACAACCAACAATCACCTGCATTTGAAAGCTGAATTGCATTAAAAGACCATTTGGTTAGAACATGCACAAGTAAAGAATCACTACATATGGTATCCTGCTATTGGATGTGGTCATTAAAGATGAGCTACATCGTGTGAAAATGGGTCTCATGCCATATGCGGGCCGCCTGCGCAATATACCCTCTCCCCTCTTAAACTGTATTTCATATAAAAACACCAAAACTCTTAACTAGAACAATGAATGTCAATGGCTTGGTTATTTCTTCACTCTAACCTCAGTGGGGTATTTTTGTGAAATTCAGGGCCAATATTTTGCCCCATTTCTAAGCTCAAGAAGTTCAAATTCTTTCCATACATGTATGACTGCCTAAAATTCCCAATGGAACATTTCACAAAAATAATTTTACAAAATCGTTTTTTATAAATCTCAAGTTTTATTTAACCTCCACATCCAGCTGTATTAGTTAAAGCGTTATAAATATAAAACACGTTAATTCTCAATTTTAAATAGTTGTAAGCCAAACAAGAAATATCTTTAAAAAAGATATACGGCGTTGATAGTTCAATGAATTAGATCAAGGATAGCGAATGTCTTTTTCTGTGCAGTTCTTAGCTGCATCACATGCAGTACGGGATGTTACGCGGAGCTTTCGCGGCTTATTTTACATTATTACATATTACTGGTCATATACCTATAGATACAAAACAGAAAGCCAAAAGAAGAATGGAAGTGAAATTAAAACATACGAGTCAACCGGCCACACGCGAAGTATCCGTATTTATAGGCGCGTTCTTCGAACAAACCTGTTTTAATGGTTTGTCGGGCATTGCTATTTGATTCGATTATTAACAGTATCGAGAATCATCGCGCTCATGCTTAATACATTATATGTAAAATTAATCAAAAATAATATTTATCATTGTATTGTTGAAAACACATTAAGAATCTATTATTGACATACCATAATTATATTGCTGAATATCTTTATTTAACATATTTCTGGTCTAAAGAAAATTCCAGGTCACCTAGTTCACGGATAGCGTCTTTATTATATAACTTTTACTGGCCGCGAACTCCGGTGATGACCTGTATATAAACTCTGACATTCACACACTGGCCGCGAATTGGCCCGATACCTCGCGGGTTGAAATGCAATGCATTAAAGTGAGGCCTCGCTTCCACTGCTCTTTATACTTTTACATGTTAACATGTTGACAGGAATATGGAAGTAAGTACTAAATATGAGAACATAGCCTTNGAATTCTGATTTCACATAAGTTTATATAGGGAGGCATGAAAAACCTAAATCACCATCCATGGTTTACTGTGCCGAGAAAATAAACTTATTGGTATATGTAACTTACTCAGTATTCTAATTTTCCAATTATTTTGGCATTCTAAGCTTACTATTGCTAAGGCATATGTCCGAGAACACAATGTTCGGGGTTTTTGTTATTAATCTAATTTAAACAAGACTATTGCCAAGCAATATGGTCCCCTACCGGGGAAACTCCGCCATTTTCAGCAATATTTCTAGTCTATTTGTTGTCATAGCAACCAGAATTCTTGACGTATGAACAAAATTAAATGACGTGCATAATCTCCATATTGCCATCTGTCCATGTTTCAAGTTTCTTGAAACAATATGAAATTTTTTTCAAGTTATCGCAGGATCCACCATTTTCAGCAATATTTCTAGTCTATTTGTTGCCATATCAACCAGAATTCTTGACGTAGGAACAAAATGAAATGACGTGCATAATTTCCGTATTGCCATCTGTCTATGTTTCAAGTTTCATGAAAAAATATGAAGAACTTTTAAAGTTATTGCATGATCCAGAAAAGTGTGACAGACTGAGTGACAGACTGAGTGACAGACTGAGTGACAGACTGAGTGACAGACTGACTATTTTGAGTACAGTGACCTTAACCTGACTCGCCCCAAAAGCAATCCCAATTAGGTCTTCAAGTAAGCTTCACACAAAATTTCACAACAATATCTCAATCAAACTTAAACTATGGGGTTTTATGGTGTTTCACAGTAAATAAAAATTAGAAACCTTTTTTTTCAGCCATATTTACTAATTTCCTAATATGTAAACAGGGTTTTGTTTGCCCAAAATTACAGCCTTTTACAGGCTGTTTCCCAATGGCAAAAAGTAACATTTGTTCCCAAAATTCTGACCAAAATTAAAAAAAAAAAAAAACTTTTCCAACAAACTCAATCATTGGTTTATTGAGTTTATTTTCCAGCAATATATAGAAGATATTTGTTGGATTCAGTGGAATATCGATTTTATTTCACGAGTGATCATAGAAACTAATATTTTCACGAGTGGCGCAGCTTTCTTCGATCCATTTAATGACGTCACATTTAATGATGTCACATTTTAATCATTGTTTTGTCAGTTTTGTTAAAGCAAAAAAATGCAATAAATAACTGTTTTTGTTAGTTGTTGTATATAATAAAAGGAATATTATGCTAGTAAATTGTTCCAAGTAGTTGTATCAGTCTCGTGGCTTGCACTATTTCGTATCACACTCGAGGCTCCGCCTCTCGTGTGATATGTCATCACACAAGCCACTCAACTGATACAAACTCTTGGAACAATTGACTAGCGTAATATTCCGTATGTATTCCACCGAATCCAACATTGTATTTATTTTATGTTTTTTTTCACCGTTAATTAACATTGTAAAAGAGTTTAACTGGAGAATTTCGCTGGAATAATGACGTCATTTTGTCCAATAAGTAATGTCATTTCATAGTAAAACAGTGAAAAATATCAATATTTTTCACTGTTATTTTTCACTGTTTGAAATAGTGACATATCAGTTTTATTTCACTGATATTTCTTTATAAACCACCGGATAGCATAACATAAAATTCTTTAGCACTTTATATTGTTTATTTAAAAATGCAGTACATGCACTTATAAATAAAATGTTTTATTTTCCCCAATTTCATGCTTTATGGTGCTGTTTCTCCTAATCCTAAAGGTACAGGCTGTACACTAAAAGTAAAAAAAAAATGCTAATAAAATTTTATCTGATGGTAGATTGAGTCGTGTGAACGCTACCTGTACAGTCTTCCTGATCTCGTCAGAGAACGCCTGCATGTCCTGGGTGTGAGCCTGTAGCTGCGTCATCTCCTCACGAGAGCCTACGCGTATGTCAACACCTGCAGCCCGCGCACACAACTCATCCATCTCACTCTCAAAGTGATGGATCTGCAATTTGCAAGTGAAAATAAGCCTAGTTCTGGAAAAACGGGGCTTAATGCATGTGCTTTAAGTGTCCCTCCTGAAAAGGGACGAAACTTTCCGCTTTTATGTTTTTGTTTTTTTTATAGGTCACTTTACGCACATCCATTAAGCCCAGCATTCCCAGGACAAGGCAACATTATTTTTTTAGTGTCGAATATAATGAAGTTAAGCGTGCAATGATTATAAAATTTGACATGCTGGTCTTCTAATCATTTTCAACCTTTAAAAAAAACTGAAGAACAGGACTAAACAACATAAAAAAACATGCAATTACAATAAGCAACAAAGTGATGTCATTATTTTATGGTTTTTGGTGGTTTACAGATAAAATATTTAGTGAATTAAAACTGATAATTCACTGTTTCAAACAGTGAAAATTATCTATAATTTTTATTGTTTTACATGAACTATTTTTTCTTCTTTGGAATGGCTAAAATACAAAAAAATCATTTGTAAGCATAAAATAAAAATAAAAATGTTGGATTTGGTTAATTAAAATTGATATTTTCCACAGAATCCATCAAATATCCTCCCAAAGTGTGATATTTTGTCACTGTTGTGTTTAATATAAGATACAATTCTAGCTGTATTATGCTTTCACTTAAAAGTCACGATGTGGGGGCTATTTTATGTTCTTGCCATTAACATTTTAACCAGGGTTTNGTTGTGTTTAATATAAGATACAATTCTAGCTGTATTATGCTTTCACTTAAAAGTCACAATGTGGGGGCTGTTTTATGTTCTTGCCATTAACATTTTAACCAGGGTTTCAGCTGTTGATGGCCATTACTAACTGATTGAAAACCTTTGCGAAAGAGGTGACAGTTCTTTTCCCTACTTTTTGAAATTAATACCAAAAGACCGGTTCTGTTTTTCCAACAACATTTGAAACAGGGCTTTTGCCGTCAATCACATTTGTTGTTAAAAGGAAGTTTGAATGGAATTTGTTGTTTAAAGGAAGTATGAATGGAATTTGTTGTTTAAAGGAAGTTTAAATGGAATTTGTTGTTTGAAGGAAGTTTCTTCTTAACCACAATCCAGTTATTTAAAAATGTACAAATGACGTTCCTCACCTCATCCCGGATGCTCTGTGAGAACTGCATCTCCACCTGGTCTGCTGCCCCAGGGGTCAGGTCAGCCTGCCCCGGGGTGGGGGAGTACCGGGGAAACTGGGCGGAGTCCCTGCCCGAGGGGTAGGGAGGAGGAGGGGCCTCCGTGGGGGAACTGGGAGCATCAAGGGGAGCAACTATAAATAAAGGGAAAGCTTGAAATTGATCAAACATAAAACTAGTGCTTTTTGTTACATATAAAATTATTTTCTGACAAATTAAATATGTATTGTTAAGTTTCATACAAGAATTGGTGACCAAAGAACTCAAAAATGTAAATTGAAATTTTGCCTTTAAAAAATCTATTTTAAGCTCCACTGACATACTGATGCAAGAAACGTAATGATTAATCATGCTCTGGTGATCTTAAAAGGTGTTGAAATGTCAAAATTCAGTATTAGAGTGGAATTTAATTAAAAAAATTGAGAAAAATTAACGTTTTTTAAATTCAAATCAGGTAAGATATACTAACTCAAGAGGCAAAGAAGAAATGTTCTGCATAGTTATCTTAAAAGGTGGTAAAATGTCAAAATTTAGTATTATAATGGAATTTATTTTTACATTAAAAAAATCCGAAAGTCATTGAAAGTATACGTTAAAAATGTCATGTTGCTGGTTCATGTACTCTCTATAGAAACAAAAAAAAATTAAGATCGCTTGCGTTGATAACATATCCGTTTCTTAATAAAAATGTATTATAACATTTATTTTAATTATTTTTCCTGTGTAAAATCATATTAGTAAAAAAATATAAGAACTACACAATGTTGAATTTCACGTGTCTAACCGGTTATTGTATTTTTTATTGGGTCGCTTATATTACGTTCGCGCTGTATCACTCACAACAATGTTGTGTTTATTTGTTCATTCCGTTTTATTGTTGTAAACTCAAATTCACTTAATATAATATAAAAAAACAAGAGCACCGATGGGATTCTTGGGTGGGATGGCTGGACAGTGTTTCAAAAATAAAATAATAAAAATAAATATTTGTGTTATTTTAAACCATGTTTCAACAAAAACAGGGGAGGGTTGAGAGGACGTTTGGTGTGAGGTGTACTGGTCATTTATTAGATGATCTTTCAAAAATAAGAAGAAAATGGAAAAAAATTGGGGAGGGGATTCTGGGGTGGGGCGTGGGGATGGTTTGGGTGGAGTCTATTGTGGTATGTCAGGAAAGTGTTGCTTTGTCAAAGTATAAATCAAATCTGATCATAAATAAAGAAGTTATGGCAATTTTAGCAAAAGTTAACACTTTGACCTTGACAGTCAAGGTCAGTAAGAAAGAATTTGAAGTTTGAAAGCAATAGCCTTTATACTTTAGAAGTAAAGTGGATCTAAACACAACATTTAACCAAATGTTCAAAGTTACTTAGTCAAAAAAGGGCCATAATTCTGTCAAAATGCCAGTCAGAGTTACATAACTTTGCCTGCACAATCCCCTTATGATAGTTAGCAAGTGTTTTAAGTCTGAAAGCAATAGCTATGATGCTTAAGGAGTAAAGTGGACCAAAACACAAAACTTAAACAAATTTTCAATTTTCTAAGTATAAAAGGGGCCATAATTCTGTCAAAATGCCAGTCAGAGTTACATAACTTTGCCTGCACAGTCCTCTTATTATTGTTAGCAAGTGTTGCAAGCATGAACGCAATAGCTGTGATACTTTAGGAATAAAGTGGACCTAAACACAAAACTTTACCAAATTTTCAATTTTCTAAGTATAAAAGGGGCACATAATTCTGTCAAAATGCCAGCCAGAGTTATCTTACTTTGTCTGCCCAGTCCCCTCATGATAGTAAGTAAGTGTACCAAGTGAATGCAACAGCTTTGATACTTTATGAGAAAAGTGGACCTAAACACAAAACTTAACCGGACGCAGACGCCGACGCCGACGAAGACGCCGACGCTCAGGTGTTGACAATAGCTCATAATTTCTTTTCAAAAAATAGATGAGCTAATAAAAATGTGTTTTCTCTTCCAGAGTAAATTAGTTTCATAAATTGTTTTCTTAAATACAAATGTGTTTTCTCTTCCAGGTTAAATTAGTTTCATAATTTGTTTTCTTAAATAAACCTTGCCTCAAACGGTAGTGGGGACATAGTTGATGACGTAAATTACTACTAATAATATTAATTTCAGATAAAACAAATACGACGTTAACTCGACAAGATTTTAACAACGAATACTTATCTTGATAAAATTATTACTTATAAACACTTAATTTCGCGAGCAATCAGTGTTGGATATTGGTTAACAAAACATCAAAATAAGCCGTCCATTGTCTCAACTGATTTTTAAGGTAGATAAATGTGTCAATTACTTCTTCGCTAATAGCCCCCACTCCCCGCAGTTCGCTAGTTAAATATTCACGAGTAAAACAAAACAATAGTGCTTATTATCAAAACAAACCCACTGTTTGTAACCACAGAGGTACTGATTTATTGATTCATTACTTTGTTTGTTGACACGTTATTTATTACCGATGTTGGTGCGGCATGTTCTTCTAACTAGTCGCCAGCGTAAGTTGGCAGTTTGTCGGTCGCAAAACGTCAAATCGTTCAAATTATTCAATGAAAACAAAGCATACTAATTTTTTTAAGGTTAACCTTTTCCTCAAAATGTAACTGGTTAACTGGTCGTTTGGGTAGGTAAACCGGTTAACCTCTTGCATACCTACTATTTAGCCTATGCTGACTGCACAGGCTAATCTGGGACAACACTTTACACACATGCATTAAGCCCTGTTTTCAAAGACCGAGGCTCAATTATAGTTAGGCACAAAGGTCAGTGTGAGGTTACTATTATACGTACCTCCAGAAGCTGTTTTGACTCCAAATTCTACAGTTTTCCCTGAAGGGACTGATGGCATGAAACTAAAACTATTAGCGCCAGCACTGGCTTTTCCCGCTTCATTATCCAAACAGGCTGCAAAAGTCCCAAATGATGATGTAGTAGCTGGCTGTGAAGAAGGAAATCCTGCAGCAGTACCAAAAGCCCCAGACGAGGTTGAGGAAGGGATTTTCAACAAAGCCGGCCCGGTACCATGCGATAAGTTGGTACTGGGTGGCCCAAGCTGGGCAACAGGCGTCGAGACATTGCTGGGGGTGAATGAGAAAGGTACACTGGCCCCTGACCTGTTAGTGAGACCAGCAGTCCCAAAGGCTGGCAAGCTACTAGCTGTTGAACTGGCCTGACCAAAGGCTGCCAAGCCACTAGCTGTTGAACTGGTCTGACCAAAGGCTGGCAAGCCACTAGCTGTTGAACTGCCCTGACCAAAGGCTGGCAAACTACTAGCCGTTGAACTGGCCTGACCAACGGCTGGCAAGCCACTAGCTGTTGAACTGGCCTGACCAAAGGCTGGCAAGCCACTAGCTGTTGAACTGGCCTGACCAAAGGCTGGCAAGCCACTAGCTGTTGAACTGGCCTGACCAAAGGCTGGCAAGCTACTAGCTGTTGAACTGGCCTGACCAAAGGCTGGCAAGCCACTAGCTGTTGAACTGGCCTGACCAAAGGCTGGCAAGCCACTAGCTGTTGAATTGGCCTGACCAAAGGCTGGCAAGCTACTAGCTGTTGAATCGGCCTGATCAAAGACTGGCAAGCCACTAGCTGTTGAACTGGCCTGACCTAAGGCTTGCAAGCCACTAGCTGTTGCACTGGTCTGACCAAAGGAAGGCAAGCCACTAGCTGTTGAACTGGCCTGACCGAAGGCTGGCAAGCCACTAGCAGTTGAACTGGCGTGACTGGTTACACCGAATCCTGTGAGCGTCTCGGATCCAGATTTGGACTGGTTCCAAGCTCCAAACGGTGGTGGCTGTGTAGAGCTTGCAGCTGGTTGATTCACAGCTCCAATCAACGGTTGGTTCCCAGCTCCAAACAATGGTTGATTCCCAGCTCCTGTTCCAAAAGATGGGACTGGGGTGGAACCTCCAACTTGCTGGCTCCCTGCACCAGAACTGATTTGGTTCCAAGCTCCTGTGATCCTTGTAACAGCAGTAGTAGACTGGTTCCCGGCTGCAGGCGGCATGATAGGGGCAGACTGGGAAGCAGCTGCAAAGGTGAAAAGATTCTTAACCCTTTGCCACTCCCATTTTGACGCTTTTGTAGTCCCTTAGAAAATCAAATTATGCAGACGAAGACAACAATATTCCACCAATAGTCAAGCTAAAACGTATATATGTGTTATCTAAAATCTAAATGTAATTTAAATATAGCTATGCATACAGTTCAGTGTTAGGTTACTATTGTCCAGTTACACGTACCTCCAGTAGCTGTTTTGACTCCAAATCCTACAGAAGTCCCTGCAGGAGCTGATGGCATGAAACTAAAACTATTAGCGCCAGCACCGGCTTTTCCCCCTTCATTATCCAAACGGGCTGCAAAAGTCCCAAATGACGAAGTAGTGGCTGGCTGTGTAGAAATAAACGATGCAGCAGAACCAGTAATCCCAGTCGAGGTTGATGAAGGGATTTTCAAAGTAGTCGGTCCGGTACCCTCCGATGTGTTGGTGCTGGGTGGGCCAGGCTTGGCAACAGGCGTTGAGAATTTGCTTGGGGTGAATGAGAAAGGTGCACTGGCTCCCGAACTGTAAGTGAGAAAAATGAAGTACGTAAATGAAGAATGGTTAATGAAGGAGCAATTCAGTTATACCAAAAATTGTCGGTATCTTTATTGCGTAATCAGTGAGTAGTGTTATTTTTTATTAAATTGTGTTGTAAGTATATAAGACTATGAAAAAAGTAGTAATATAGCGCCATATTATTATTTTAAGTTTCTGATTTAGTTTATAAGTTAACGACTCAAATTTTAAATGATTTAATCTAATTAAATAAAAATTGATTGTTAATCATTCGAATATTTATAAAATGATCAAAAAATATATAGTTTTTTTACACTTCCTTAATCTGTTTATAAGTACTTCAGACTGATTGAAATGTTTGATGTCCAGTGATTAAAGACACAATTTAATTAAATTATCACATTTATGATTGATCTGTAACATTGTTGGTTGATAATTGAATAATATAAAAAAGGTACAAAGTGTGAGCTGCCTTTTATCATAATAGAGCAAAAAAAACTCATTTTCCCTTTATATACCTATAAAAAAAATTCACCTTAGTACTTTGTAATATTCAAGTGTGTGTTGTTAATATTCAACTTTAAATATGCCTGTCTCTAATGTATCGCTTGTCCGAAACGCGTACTAAGTAAGGACTTCGCTGTATCTTGTGACCACTGTGGATTATGGCAGCACATCCGTTGTAGAAATAACAGTAAGTAAAGTAAAATAATCCTTTTTTCAGAAATCAGCTTCATATTTTATTAATATATTTTATTTTTAAGTAACAGACAGGATTTCCGTGGATAATGTTTTTTTTTCATAAGTTTTTTTAAAATTTATAAAAGGTCTACAGAACCATGGACACCAAGATATGCAACACATGGAACGACTATTCTGAACAGAAGATCAAGTCGTCTGAACTTCTAAAGATCAAAAGTAGGGTGTATGGTGCCGCTAAGTACCAGTGATACATGTGATGTGATTGTGAATCAATGCAGTAAAACTGTGAATCAATGCAGTACAAACTGTGAATCAATGCAGTACAAAATGTGAATCAGTGCAAAAATAAATTGTGTTGTGTTGTATATATGTAAATAATTTGTATAGTAAATGTAAATGATTATATATATATATTTATTCATTTAAAATAATATTTAATACAAAACAAATATATTTAAACTTTCATTAGATGTTTAACAAAACTAACAAGAGAGAAACACAATGCCCACTTATGAGCGATTTTGACCAGTATATTTGACCTTTAACCTTGAAGGTTGAACTTGACTTTGACCTTTCACAATTCGAAATGTGCAGCTCCATAAGATGCACATGCATGCCAAACCTGAAGTTGCTATGTTCAATATTGCAAAAGTTATGACCAAACTTTAACCAAGGTTAAAGGTTTGGACATACAAAATGACAGACAGACAGACAGACAGGCCAAAAACACTATAACCCCTCTTCTTCGAAGAAGGGGGCATAAACATTGTTTTTGATGAATACCATAATATTATGAATAACAAGAGATGTGTTTGTCAAAAACACAATGCCCCCTAATGCGCGGCTTTGAAATAAAATTACAATTTATCATTTGGCAGGTATAGAAATTCTCTCCCTTTAAAGCTTTTTACTTCCCTTGGATTTTGATTTGATTTGACCTTGAACGATGATCTTGACCTTGACCTTTCACCACTCAAAATGTGCAGCTCTATAAGATACACATGCATGCCAAATATCAAGTTGCTATCTTCAATATTGCAAAAGTTATGGCCATTGTTAAAGTTTTCGGATGGACACACAGACTGACGGACTGACAGTTCAACTGCTATATGCCACCCTACCGGGGGCATAAAAATTGATGATTTGAAAAAAAGTAATTGTGTTGTGTTTCTGTTTAATGATCAGTTAAAAATGAGCTAAAATGTTGATTGGCACATTCTTTCAAATTTACAAGGGTGACGCATTCCAAAGGATTACACATTCCACCCATGGAATTAAGCAAGATTTTTTCACAAGAATGTCTTAGGAATTCACACCTGACCATTTCCACATCCTGTCCATATCCTGCCCAGTCCCAGTGTGCTGAAACAAGATAGTTTTGATTTGACTTTTATTTCCTTATGATCATTTTGAAATGTCTATTTTACAATTTGGAAATATTTATTTTAAATTCAAAATTAATAATCAATATTCAAAACTTGGGTTGCTAAACATTTAAATCACACACTTATTTTAGCAATTTATTTAAATTTGCTATCATTTACTGTATGATCTAAATCATTAACAGTTTAACTTTTTTTAAATAATTCACTTGAATAATTAAGTAACTTTTTACATTTTGTACAATAATACTTTGGCATAAGTAAAAGTCTAAAAGTCTAATTGTTCAAACATAAAAATATACTAAAGTCCTCAAGTGGATTTTTTTTTTCAGAAATGCAAATAAGACTGATGATTTTTTTTTTTACAATTGAGTCTGGTTGTGTAGTATCAATTTTATCTAAATATTATAAATAAAAGGTGTGTTTGTCAGAAACACAATGCCCCCTATTGCGCCGCTTTAAATTAAACAAGAGATTTGTTTGTCAGAAACACAATGTCCCTACTGCGCCGCTTTGAAAATATATTGTGTTTACCTTGAAGGACGACCTTGACCTTGACCTTTCACCACTCAAAATGTGCAGCGCCATGAGATACACATGCATGCCAAATATGAAGTTGCTATCTTCAATAATGCAAAAGTTATGACCAATGTTAAAGTTTTCGGACGGATGGACAGACAGACGGACAGACTGACGGACAGTTCAGCTGCTATATGCCACCCTACCGTGGGGCATAAACATTTATTTTTTTATTATATCCCTTTAAACATTATAACTTCCCTTGTGAAAATGATCTGTACCTGCCAAATGATAAATAGAAATTATCTCCCATTAAAGCTTGTTACTTCCCTTGGATTTTGTGTGCAGCTCCATGAGATACACATGCATGCCAAATATCAAGTTGCTATCTTCAATATTGCAAAAGTTATGGCCAATGTTAAAGTTTTCGGACGAAATCACAGTTCAACTGCTATATGCCACCCTACCGGGAGAATAAAAACCTGTATTTCATATCTGTATAACACTACACTATTTTCTCTGTTTTAATGCATACGATCTCCACAGCAACCACAAGTCTGATATTCTCCTAACTATTACTGGCCCGATTTTTTTTATCCAATAAGTCAATTACGGTACAAATAACATACTTTACCGACCACGAGTGACAGTTTTCTAGTAATATTTACTTGCCCTCATGCATTTTCACTGGCATTGCCTGAGGTCTGACAGAATGTGTGTTTATATTATTTTATACTTAGATAAATATTAATTGCTATGTTGTCCTCACCAAAAAGAGACATAACTGAATGGCACCATGTCTGTTTGTATCTGCATTTTAACCTGATGATGGTGTTGTGCCGGCGACCAAGATGACACAACCCCAGATTTCTTGTCTGTGAGGTGCGCGCGCAGCCGGTGTTCCACTGCATGATGGGATCGCTTCGTCTGACCTTTACCCCCTTCCTTGCCAGCCGCCAAGCCGAGCGGACGTGATATTCTGCGTTGGATATTTCGAGTGCGTTTAAAGGTACGTATTAGTGCATTGTGAGTGTATTTGCCCCAAGGCCCTATTACAATAATTATCCCTCACTATTTAACGTACATCGAGCATTGCGATCACCCACGAAGAGCTAACCGTAGGCACTTTCATGGTGTCAGAAGAGGGATGTCGTAAAGATCTGTGTCGGACGGTTAGGCTCGTTTGCAGGTAAGTCGGCATTGTAAAATAAACCGAAACGCTCATTGCATTTGCACATTTGTATTAATATTTTGCCCCCAAAAAGTGATCTATGCTGGTTTTTGAGCACACACGTCTGCTGTAAGACGCAGTGCAAGAGCGGGCAACGTGGTTTTATAAAAACAATAATAAAATCTGTATTTAAAATCTGTATTTAGTCATTTCCGCAATAAAATTTATGAAATTAAGAAATACATCAGATGAAATTACATAATATGCAATTTATATAATACATGTCTTATTTTCAACAAGGTCTTCTAACATAATACAATTTACAACAAATACATCATATTTCAACTTAAGCTATAGGAACAAAACATAAATAATCATAACAAATGACAGACACAAAACTACAATTACCATTTATGCAAGAACAGTATTCAAACATGAAGCATGTTCAGTTAATTTCATAAAGGGTATTCGCACAAGATTTAAATCCCTCTTTTCGCAAGATCGCAAGTTATAGTATTTATTTTGTGAAGGCGTCAAAAGGTCACGTATGTATGTTGGGGTTTGATTGTGAAATGCTTTAAATACCATAACTGACGTGAAATATTGATTATGCTGGGAGTAGAATAGACTCCCGTGTCTGCAATCCAGATCGCGTAATAATTGGCAGGGAGCTTGACATTTGCCTGCAGCAACTCTGATGTAAACAGGTTGCTGGGAAATCGGTGCTAAAATGCACCTTAAAGAGGCTTGCTCGTGAGTTTTGTGGGAATTGTTGTTGACGCGAATTAATTGTGTTTATACATTATTATTGGTAATTGTTTTTTACTTGGCAATTAAATTTCATCATCTGACTATAAAACTGATTGATTGCTGCTTAACTTTGGCGTTGTGTTCTACTTCTAAAATTAATAAACACATTTTTTATATAATAAACACACTTATAAAATTAATAAACAATAATAAACACACTTATAAAATTAATAAACAAACATGAGTAGCCAAAGTAGCCAAAATCGCTCGCCGGCCCCACACGTGATACGTGTCAATTTCGACCCCCCTCAAGCACTCACCACCATATCCGGTGTAGGGCCAAAATTGGCCCAGTCTATTATTCACCTAAGAGGGACCCATGGCAACCTTGAACCGGAAACTCTCGAGGTTCTGATTAGGCGGTCCCTCAGTGCAAGGGAGCTACATTGGTTGGATTGTTCTGTAAATCCATCGCTGGTAGCGGAGTCAACAGACAGCACAAATGAGGATTTTGTTGATTGGACGCCTCCATGCAGCACTCCATACCACAACCTGGACCATGTAAAGGCCGAGCTGGCCGCCCAGATATCCGACTTGGAGGCCGACATCACGGCTCAATGGGAGGAGTTCCAAATGCAGATGAGGGAACCTCTGCCCTCACACACAAAACCCCCGGCCCACAGCGTCTATTGACAACGCGGGTCCCGGTTGTTGCGGAAGGCATCCCAAACCCTTCCGAGCACATAGCCTATCTCACATCACGCCTACCCGCCCCGCCCCAGTTGTTAGGTTTGCCCCAGGGTAGGGCGATGAAACGTCACAGACAGAGTAGCCCCGACTCTTTTATTTCAGAGGCCTCATACATGGCCCCTCTAGCACGTGGACGCGGAGCACATTGCTATAGCGTGCCGGCGCCTCCTCGGGTGACTTTCAATGGGACTACGGGACCCCATCGTGACCCAAAGGGCTCTCTTTCCCCGAATGGTCTACCTGTTCCAGTCCCATCTACCATTACCATTCCCATACCCAGCAATGCCCCGGTTTACAATAACCTGCCCGGACCAAGCAACCCCCGGTCGTAACTAACCTTCCATTACACACTGGTGTCCACGTTCCGATCAACCCTCCGGTCCCAAGTAACCCCCCGACCAAGAGGAATCGGGACGTTTTGACTAGGTTGCCCAAGAGATTACTATATGACGGGCGAAGTAACTGGTCAGTTTTCCGCAACAAATTTGAGTGGTACGCAAGGATGAACAACTGGTCTGAAGCGGAGAGCGCTGACTGCCTTGGCTGGTGCCTGACAGGTAAGGCCGTTGATTTTTACGCTGTACTGGTTGAAGGGAGAGGTAAGGTGCCCTATACAGACCTCATGCAGCGGCTGCAGGAGCGCTTTGGCGCTAGGGAGCTCCCCGCGACGGCTCAGGGCCGCTTTCAAGCAGCTCACCAGGAAACAGGTGAGTCCCTCGATGATTGGTCGGACCGGGTGTTAACACTGGCGACCAAGGCCTTTAGGGATCTGCCCCCCGCAAACGCCACTAGGCAGGCAGTTTCGAGGTTTTACCAGGGACTAACGGACTAGGAGGCAGGGAAACATGTAAGTTTGCAGTTACCGGTATCAACGGGGGATGCTATGAACAGCATCAAGATGTACAGTTACATCTCTGCTGCCTGCGCCTCCGTTCACGGCAGCGCTAAGGGTAAGTAGAGTAACCACGGCGGGTTCACGCTGTGTACATGGATCCTCCTCAAGGTGTGGTAAGTAAGGTTGACCGTAGACAAGCTGGCCCAAGTCATGGAGAGGCTAGAGGGCGCTGTGGGGCGTTTGTCCGGCCCTGGAGGCAACTTGGGCGCTAATCCCCGTTTTTGTCAACCACCGGGCCAGCCGCCCCACAATGAAGGCCAAGGTGAGTATCCTGTGGAGGGACCCTACCCCCAGAATCGCGGTTACGGTGACCAACGTCCGGTAAGGTATCCTGAGGGTGCAGGTGGCGGCGGTCCACGCGTAAACCGTTACCAGAACGCCTATGAGCGTGGTCCCGGTCCCAATGCGTACGGAAGAGGCGGCGGAGACAGGTATATCAATCCTAACCCAGCGTGGTGGTTACGATCATAACCGAGGAGGGTATACCGACCAGCCTGCAGCGAACCAGGGCGGTCGCCTTGGCAACGCGCTTCCTCCAGGTCCTAGTGGGCGTGCGGGCGCAAGGCAGGATGTTATCTGTTTCAAGTGTAGGATGTTGGGTCATTTTCAGCGTGAATGTCCTGTACCCGCGAGACACCCCATGCAACCTTTAAACTAGACAAGGTCGGGCGCAGCGGCCCATGTCCGACCTTGACGTCAGTGGCCACAAATGAGGAGACCCCCGTAACGGTTGCCGCAGCGACAACCGAAAGTGGTTCACGTTAACCAAGCTGGGATCACTTTCACAGTTTTGCATGAAGGTTCATGTTGGTGATGTAGTGGTTAACGCGGTGGTTGATTCGGCAGCGGAGGTCAGCATCATCTCCGATCGGGTATATAAGTCCATGAGGTGCCCTCCTCCCAAACTACGTGATGTCAAGCTGTTGACGGCCGGCCGGAAGATGTCCATGCAGGGTTCGGTCATCGGTCCGGTTAAGTTGAGGATTGGCAGTTATTGGTATGTGGAACAGCTGTATGTAGCCCCGATTGATACGGATATGCTGTTGGGATTTGACATTTTGGTGAATCGGGAAAAAGCTATCCTTAATATGGCGGACGCTACGCTTATCTTTGATGGACAGATTTTGAGTCTTGACGTTAAGTCAACAGACGGGAGGCACGGGTCGCTGAGGTGAGGGTGAGCAGAAGGCGAGTTATTCCACCAAACTCGGTGTTGCAGGTAAAATGTACCATGCTTAGGAGCAAGGTGGACTATGTTGTGGAGTCATTCGGAAATCCTAAGTTGATGGTCCCTAGGGTGATGCTTTCGGCGGGTTCCGACCCCGTCCTGTGCCTGGTCAACCCTACGGACCGCTTTAAGTTAGTCAAGAAGAACGCACTCATTGCGAGGGCGTTTCCGGTTGCGGAGTACATTTCAAGGGAATCTTTATCTCCGGACTCTGAGGAATACCGGGTGCAAACTTGCTCTCTGGTGGACGCCGCGCCGTCGGAGGAAGTTCCGGAGCACGTTCGACACCTGTGCGAGCGGTCTGGCGAACACCTGGAAGATTCAGAGAGGAAGCAATTAGCCGATCTGCTAAACGAGTACCAGGATAGATTCGTTTGCTATCACGCATACCGTGGATGAAGGCAACACCGTTCCGGTTAAAGAGCGTATGCGGCGGACACCTGCCTGTTTTGCGGGGAAGGAAGAGTCGCACCTCGAGACGATGTTGAGAGCCGGTGTGATCCAGGAATGGACCTTGGAGTGGTCCTCAGCCCCAGTGCTGATCCGGAAGCGGGACGGGACTGCCAGGTGGTGTATCGACTACCGGAAGTTGAACGACGTCAAAATCATGGACGTGTTCCCCCTATCCCTGATCGACGATTGCCTCGATACTCTGGCCGGAAGTGTCTGGTTCTCTAAGCTGGATGCGAACTCAGCTTATTGGCAGGTGAAAATCGCGGAGCAGGACCGGAAGAAGACGGCGTTTGCAACCAAGTACGGCCTATTCGAGCATGTCAAGATGGGATTCGGTTTATGTAACGCACCCGCGACCTATTCCCGGGTAATGAGCCTGGTACTTAGGGGCCTAAATTGGGAAACAATGTTGGCTTTTCTCGATGACGTCGTCGTCCTAGGTAGCTCCTTCGCCAATCATCTGGCGAATATAAGAGAAGCCCTGACCAGGTTCCGGCGGCACGGATTGAAGCTGAAGTCCAAAAAGTGCGTCCTCTTCCAGCAGCAAGTGAATTTCTTGGGCCGCCGGGTGAGCAGCAACGAGATCGCCATGACCGACACCGACAATCAGGTTGTCAAAGGCTGGCCGGTCCCCAGGAGCTCCAAGCATGTTGAACGGTTTACCGGTTTGGCGAACTATCATTGGGTTTTCATTAAGAACTACTCCGACATAGCGGCGCCGTTGTATCGTTTCACGGGCAAAAACAACTTCAGATGTGAAGATGAACAACAGGAAGCGTGTGACGCGTTGAAGGCGGCGTTAACGTCTCCCCCGGTGCTGGGCCTCCTAAACCAGATTGATGACTTCATCCTGGATACCGACGCGTCGGACGTCGCCATAGGAGCGGTGTTGATCCAGCTTCAGAACGGGGAGGAACGGGTGATAGCTTACGGCAGCTTCGCCCTTACCAATGAGCAGAGGCGATACTGTACTACCAGAAAGGAGCTGCTGGCGGTAGAACGGTTCACGTGTCAATTTCGACATAACTTGTTAGGCAGACCTTTCGTTATCAGGACTGACCACTCAAGTTTAACTTGGTTGTTGTGTTTAAAGGAGCCACAGGGGCAGCTGGTGAGATGGATGGAAGAAATGTCTCAGTTTAATAGGGTGCTGCAAGACAGGGCAGGTCGGAAGCATGGAAATGCGGATGCTCTCTCTCGTATGCCGGAAGAGGAGCGGTTTTCCGCGGAATCCTGCGAGATCCGGTCTGGAGATTTGCCGTGTGGGGGATGCAGGCACTGCCAGCGGGCAGATCTATGGAGCGCGTTCACCAAAGACGTTGATGATGCAGTTCCGTTGGCGCTGCCGATAGTGCGAGAAGTCGTCCGTGACATTGGTGTGTACACCGACGTGAGCACTGAAAGAGGCAACGGTGAGACTTGCGGCGTCGGTGGTAGTGAAGGCGCGTTCACCGAAGGCATTAATGATGCAGTTCCGTTGGCGCTGCTAACAGTCCGCGAATCGCCCGTGACATTGGTGTGTACACCGAGTGTACAGAATGCCAAACACTATTCTCTAAAATCTGAAAGGGCCTATACTACGAAAGATGCCATATTACGAACGAATCCGTGTTTCCATTTGATTACCAGTTTTTGTTGTGAAGCTTATTGTGTCAAACACAAATAGTTATGGGATAAATAATCCAAAATACAAAGTTTACAAAATTAGGTCTGCTTTTTGTTTGGTTTAATCCAATCTATTCCAATCAAGGTTTTATCATATTTGATTTAACATCTTATACTTATAAAACGTAGGTAAGGACGATGGTAAAACTGGCATCCCATTTATTTGATGTGTTGTGTGTGATACTACTGCTGGCGAAACAAAATTTACAATAGATGAAAAATATTAACCCGAGAACAACAACAACTGAATTCGTTTATAGGATGTGATGACGTGTTAATTTGCAATATGAAGGTTAATGTTTAATCTTTTATTGTTCTGGGTTTTCCATAGAAAAGGGCTTTTGTTTGCTCTTTTTGTGTTTGTTCTTTCTTCAAAACCTTGTTACTTCTTGTATAGTTACTTATAAATTAGCTTGTTATGTTAACGAGAAAAATGAGAGGATACATGGTTATTTCTAAATGTCTTATTATTTTTTAAATATTTATTATAATCATTTGATTATTTTTCTCATTCATATAGCAGAAAAGTGCTTATCGATCGATCATCCCAGTTCTGAAACAGTCTTTACGGTTTTTAAGAAGTCCTTGCTCACTATGCCGATTGCAGAAAATATGTACTAAAATAGCATGACATGTTGGTGTAAGTCAATCACAACCAAAAAAGGAAAAAGCGTGTTCCTTTCAACTTCCAAAACATTATTTGACGAAACTTTGTACACATTTAGAATTACAAAAAAGATTTGAATAGCAATTGTCTGCATTTATCGTTTTATGAATTGTAGGTAGAATAATGCCTTTTTTTGCATAAATTATGCATATGTTTCCAGAGAAATGCTGAAAAATACTAAATATTTATTCAAGTTTGTAATTAACACTATCAGTCGGTGTAAGAAATGTCGAAATTTTTAATCTCATAGAAAAAAAGTGCAGTGAAAAGGAATCTTTACAATGTACTTCATAATTCTGGAGTTACGGCCCTTATTAAGTGTTATTTTTTCAGGTTGTGTTCCCGATACCTTTTTTTAAATACAAATTGAGATATTTCAATTTATTGTATCAAAATCTGGATTGGAATTTCCTATAAGCTGGATGTGGGGGGAATGTCAAGGTCGTAGTGAATTTAGCTATTACGGTGCAACTTAATTATACAGACACCTAATATCAAGACGTCACTGGAGATAACATGTAACAGAGACGTAGATAACATGTAACGACAGAAACGTAGATAACATGTAACAGAGACGTAGATAACATTTAAAATATTATATAATAATACTTAATATATAAGCATTAGCAACGTACTGTAAATAAGAATATGTCGATGATTATTTAAATTCTAAAGACCTTAGTTATCCACGGGATAATAGAGGGATTAAAAACAAATAATCTGGCAAACGGCGCGCGCGAACTATAACATCGTAACGTAACGACGTCATTTCCTGCCGGCCGCCATTTTTTAGTCGATTGCGCAATTAAAAAACACCACTTTTTTCGTGATTTACTCGAAAACTAGATTTCTCCCAGATATGACAAATATACCAACGTGTAGATCGCGTTCTGGTCCATATACATGTCGAATCTCGGCAAAAGATACGGTCCAGTTTTCAATTGACTCAAATCGCGGCTATAACCTGGAGCTTCACGAATTTTAGCCCCCATTATCATTACGTTAAATTGAACATCATCAAAAGATGACGTCCAATATATCACTTCATTCCATATGTTCATTGAACCTGAACCATGATGGAAGGAGAAATGCAGATACAACATCTAATGAAGAACATGTGTTCATATGAAGAAGGGTTTTCGAAAGCGATTTAGAGTCATAACGCAACTTGGACTCACTAGGACTTTTAATTTAGTTCAAGAAGCATTTGACGTTTTGCTGAAATAATTGCCCTGTCATTAACGGGACAAAACAAGTACACATGCAAGTTTTTTATCCAAATTGCATTAAGACCACTGAAATTTGAATAAGATATTACATGTGAAGTTGACTTGCATTTGATTGTAAAGGTTAATATGTTTTAAATAGACTTTTATAATACATTTGACTTACAATATGCAAATGACCCGTACCTGACTCATGTGTACAGTTAGTTTCTAAAACAAGGCTGATTTCATTTTGACATTTGTATCATCCCGGCCTATATATTGTCAATATAAACATTCTACGTGTAATCAAGATTCAGTCATAAATGTGGCATCAAGAGTGGTAACAAGATTTTTCTATAATTTGACCAGGTGACCTAGTTTTTGAACGCACGTCGCTCAGATTCGAACTTGTCCAATACGCTGCCCAGATATTTTTTGCCTAAGTTTCATAAAGATTTGATTAACACTATGGCCTCTAGATAAATTACGAGCTTACATTATACGACACACACGGCACACTGCACAGCGCACACCGCAGGACGACGGACGCTGGACTCACATTGAGCACTTGAACTAGAACATTATTGTATAAACAGATAAAACGCAAGTAAAGAAGTAAAGAAAATATATTTTAAACACATTAGTTAAACAATGTATGCTACCCATCACACAATTGTCATTGCCATTCTATTTAGTTAAGCATCGTTTATTCATACCACAATTTTACACGTACATATAAAATAGATAGTTCATTTTCTTATCAATAGCAATAGTATGTATTTTTGTCTTATATAAAGTTTTATTTTCTTTAAATTTAAATGTTTCTTAACTAATGTACACATTTAAAAGGTCAGTGTCATAGATGTGGAAGCAATGACCCCTTGATTTGTATTATACCATGTGGATAACGTAAATACCACTAGTCGTGTTCAAATTAGGACCCAGCTTTACGTGCTCTCTCCACAAAGTAGTCGTATTTTAAAACTAGAAAACAATCAAAGAAATAATTAGACAAGGATTGGCAGCCATACGTCGACAGCCAGTCTCACTTAGGTTCATTTTGGATTCATCGATACATTACTGCGTTGTATTGCACGATCAACTTGGGAATGAGAAACTCGTTTTTTATGGGTTTTATGAACCGGACTTAATGTAATTATGCATACTTCATTATGAGAATATATCACATTCCTATCATCCTTAGGTGGGGCGTAAAATAAAATATCTACGAGGTTTAATAAAACACAGATTGAAAAAAGTGTAATCGTGTTTAAAACATTATATTACACATATTACAGGAATTTCTCAACGGATGCACATTTTAACACAAAAAAACACTTTGCTTTGTTGAAGTGTTCCTGGTTAAAATTTTAAGTAATGCAAAGTCTTGAGAAAACATCGTATCCTAATTCTTAATCCGGCACGCGCATTGGAAAAAAAACTACTTGTAGATTCAAGAGTTACTCAGTGGCCTACCCAGCAGCTGCTTGATCGATGGATTCCAATTACATTCGCATAGCTTAAAGTATATGACGCTTGAGTAAGGATGTTTAATATTTAATGTGTCTCGAAGTCAAAACTAGTTGGCCCTAAACTGACAGGGATGACACTTTAATAAACAAACACTTTACTATAACTAAGTTTTGATTAAAGATAACTAACTCGTGCTACCGAGTTATTTAGGCATGACGGCGAGATAACCGACGTATGTTATTGACTTATTAAGATATGTGAATGACATAACCAACTCTTTATACATACATATTTAGTCGTTTTTATTTATGAGAAGATAGAGAATGAATATATTAATGACGAAATAAAAATAAATAATTGCTAAATTGATTGATATTTCGGGGTATTCTAAGTTAAAATATAAAATCGTGTTTTCAAACTTCTATTGTCTGTTTTTGTTGGCGTTTTGTTCGGTAAGTAATTCAAAAATACATTTTATTTATGGTGGCCACTCGTAAAAACAGTCATGAGAACATTGTATCCCTAATAACTCGGTGTATAAAACATATATATACATTCTTCCACGACATTGTTCAAAAGGATCTGTCATGTTTTACTATTAAGTATTAAAGCGCTATACGCATTATTTGTATGGTGCTATAACGTTTTTAGTTAGCCTACATTAGCGACACGGGTATTTACATATTATACAACGTAGCAATAAAACCAAACGAAAGCAAACTTTTACATAATTTCACCGGATAAATGATCGAGTCCGGACTTTATAAAGTTTAAAGACGGTCTAGGTCACGTGTTGCAATAATGAGTATTTTCGATTGACTGAGTATGTAGATTGAAAACGTATGAACCAGTACAGTTTTGTTATTGTTCTTTGTATAACTGATAAAGCGTGGGTTTCCATTTTGCTTACTGCCTCGTGAAGCTCACGTTTTGCAACACTGAATTTGCGTCAGTCGTTTCGATTTACTGAATACGTACTTGGAATACGTATGAACTGTGAAAGAGTGTATTTGTATTTGATATTTCTAATCATCCGGTGTTTTCTGTTGTATTGACTGCCCCTTGAAAACCTTTAAAATGGCGAACACTTGAACAAATAATTACCAATAATTAATATCAAAAAGCATAAAAGTTTTATTTATTGCAACCAACAAATAACGTACTAGTTATCACCGATTTAACGTTACGAACAATTTAAAAAATGATGAATAACACACTATAAAACAAGTTATGAATAAATGGTAGCTGAACATCGATGCAATCATAGCGTGTCATTCAGTGCAGATAATTATGTTCATGCGACACTTCGACAGAAATGCGATACAAAGAAAAGCTTTTTTTTAAATCTGAGTATAATAAACACTTGAGCAAAGTGGACAGTCGTAGGAATTAAACATTTGACCACAGTAGAAGGTAGCTTTAAGCAATTGACTACAGTGTACTTTTGGGCAGTACATTTGGCCGCCTTTGACAGTCTGTCAGTCGGCTGATTTGCACATATGATCGTGAAACAAGTTTAAATGCATTTCTAAGAACATGCATTATTTTATAACGTCATCGATGCTCGTTAGCACTAATGCCAATTGACAATTTTTTAGGATCATCAGACATTTTAATAATTTAAGGACGGTCACCACTATTATGTGTTGTAGGGCAATCATCAAGAAACATCCCGACACTATTTGGTTAATCCCTAAGTTGTTGCCGTATACTTTGTTAAAGTAAATGGTAAGCGACAACGAACAACGCAAGACTTTGACTGAGCAGAACAATACACCACTGAGCACTTTGAGCTTAGATGAACTAACGAAGAAGATGCCAACAAAATCAGATACAAAACGTATCACATTCCATCTTGACAATATCACAGTACTAGTCCATTTGTGTCGTTACTCAGCTCACAAAACCTCCAAACGTAATTTGGGTGCCTTTCTGGACAAAGGTCCACTGTATTAATAATCCTCTGAGAACGTCTTCTACGGCTTAATTAAAACTGATGATTTTATCGGATCCGGATTTAGAAAAATAACATCTAATCCATAGGAACAAAAACGCTTATCCGTTTTGTGTACAAATGGTATTTTAATGAAAATAATTAATGTATATAAGGTATGAACGATGTTGAACGAATTTCAAATGGTTCAGTTTGGTAAGAATATGCCAAAATAGGGTTAACCCACAATCTAGCAAAGTCGGGAATAAGTATATAGGCGCTTCAAGGAGTGGGCCACTGTGATTACGTATTCAAGGTGTTGAGAAAGTTGAGCCCCCTCAAATTTCATATAATTTTTTTATTTGTAAGCATGTGTTGCTTTTCAAAGGTGCATGTTACTGAAATGCGTTCGATTCACGCTTTTGGTATAACGAGTCTTTAACAATGATATATAAGCAAACAGTAACACTTATATGTTTGAACGTATGAATATAGTTACGTTAAGAAGGTATGAACACAAATAAAGGCAAATATACTTTGAATATATATATATGTTTAGTTAAATTAACTTCCATGCGTTTGAACCCTCAAATAAACTCATTGGTGCAAAGTATGTTAATGCTTAATTTTATTACCTCTGTGTTACTGTGCAGTCAACGGGACTCAACAAAAACAATATTGTAATTATAACTAATCGAACCACGTCATTGGTAATCTACAGAAATATGGTTGACGCTGATACGGTTTCGTGACATGCATCAACATTTCATAGAACAATGTTTTCATAATTACGGCCACCGATTGAGCCGTCTTTTTTGGAAACACACACACAATGCCAAATTAACGGAAAGACTGTGTCGCTGATTGTATGCATGCCTGCTCCCCTAGTGCAAACATGACTTGAATACGATGACACAGATATCATTTTGTATATCCGTGATCTTTCGAAAAAAGGTTTATGCATACTTACATGTCCAGTAATTAAATAAATAACTCGAACAGTGAATTTAATTTAGCAATATGTACTCAATTTATGAACATTGGTAACAATCAAAACTTGTTCTGTCATAACCTAACAATTTTTAGTGTATACTCTTTGTCTAATTATTTCGATTTGGAATAATTACATGCAAAGTAAAATAAACATTAGATTGTTCATTATACATATTGCAATCGTTTGTATGATGAATACTTTCATTTACCGGTGCACTTCACTCACGCTGAATAGTGCTTTTATTCGTTGTGTTCTGTTGTGTTGTTCAATTGTGTGTAACCTTCAGGAACTATATCATATTATACATGTTAATAAATTGACTTTTAAGTCGTGTTTAACATCAATTGCGAACCAAATTACCTTCATTTTACAACGTGTCGATTTTTTAACTAAACGCCTACGCCAATATGTGAATTATTGAATGAACTTTGTAGTCTTAATTAATTTTAGAAACAAACAAGCCTAGCAGAAAATTACTGACGACGACTTCAACTGTAGACGTCCATTAAATATTTACAATTAGATAATTATGACTACTCTCGAACATTAACCTGATACGGATCGGTACGTATTGTTATTCCAAAGAACCGTCACGATGTTAAAGTTCCGTTTCATGGGTTGACATAACCTAATATATTTCCTGTAAACCATTGGGCAAACAATCAAAGGGCAGAGCGATTGCTTGCTGCCTACCGGGTAATTGACAAAATAATCGCCTAGTTTGTTTTACAATTGACTTGGTGTTTAAGTTGCGTGCAAATAAACGTATGAACAACTAAACCGCCATTCAAGAGGGAAGTGTTTGATTGTTGGTAGTACTTATTAGGTTCAAATATGCACCCTATTTGCCATATTGTATTACACGAGTTCATTAATTTGTTTAATAAGCGAGTCTTTGGAAATCTCGAGGTCCGTTTCATAAATTGTGTTCACAAAACAAAACATATGTATATCATACAGTAAAATGTATGATTGATTAATGTTTATTTCTTACTCGGGATCTTTCGGATGATTTTAGGATATTTCATTATTTATTTTGTACTCTGAATGTTACTCTTATTTTTGTATTAAATGTTATTTCTATTGCTGCTTTCATCGTTAATTATTAAATATATTCCTTGCCTGGTTGTTGATGATATTAATTCAAAACCAACGATCTTGTCTAAGATAGTCCAAAGTTTATTTTCTGCAAGACAAGACGATATTTATAATCAAATATATATGAAAATAGTATACCTATGCATATGCATGCACAGTTTATAAAAGTATCTTATGTAAAATTTAGAATAAAACATTTCCACAGTAATTTCCATTAACGTAAATAACAAACCATAATAAATATATCTTTTAGTACCTGGTATATAATATAAGTCTGCGGTCTAGTAATTATAAATTATACGTAATTGTTTACATACCAAATAATCCGTTAGAATTAACAATATAATATCATCAACTATTATACAAAAATCCAAATAGACTTGATATTATTTCTTAACTATAAATTGCCGCACTTAGTAAAAAAATACAAACAACAAATAAATATCCAAAATTTAGATAACTACATATACCCATACCTGCAAGACAAGACAACTTTGTTCAGCCAGACATAGCATTAAATAACAGTATTTTGATCGTGATAAACCGACAATCTCCTGAATATCCTTAAGATAGTTCGTTTGTGTGTTATAAATAGGTTTTCCCTTTTATGGCAAGTTGTTTTACGTCATACTCAAGCACTATGACTAATATTATTGTTATTTGAAACATGTGTTTCTCTGACCTAAAAACTTTTACAGTTTTAGTTCGTTAACCCCGACCGAATTTCTGTCCTAAACCTATTAGCGAGAAAGAGAAAAAAATATTTACATGTTATCTGGGAATTGAGTTTTATTGTTTGTACTTGTAAACCATCTGTTATTCTCATATGATTATGCTATTTACAAATTATGCTTATTATAAAAATAAAATTAACAATAACTAATGCAAATGATATAATATATATTAATGAATCCATGAAGTTAGCATTATGTTTTCTTACGGGATTACATTTACATGCTTACCATAGAGTTAGATTTCTAAGAATATCCGACGAACCAAATGCAGAAACACAGACGGATACGTCATGGACGATTACCAATCAGCACAACAATTTCTGCATGATTAATTACTTAATGTTATCAATAAATGAATTGGTACTTCAGAAACAAAACAAATGAATAGTTATCTAAATGGTCTACTGCTATTACATCTTTGTTAATCAGCGATGTAATATTTACATAAGATCTTTAAGTTCAGCAGAAATTTGATTTCTGAAAGGTGATTCATGATTATGATACAACGTGAAGCATNTTATATCATACAGTAAAATGAATGATTGATTAATGTTTATTTCTTACTCGGGATCTTTCGGATGATTTTAGGATATTTCATTATTTATTTTGTAATCTGAATGTTACTCTTATTTTTGTATTAAATGTTATTTCTATTGCTGCTTCATCGTAAATTGTTAAATATATTCCTTGCCTGGTTGTTGATGATATATGATACAACGTGAAGCATGTCTGTCATTACATTATTGCATAACCTAATATATGATACAACGTGAAGCATGTCTGTCATAACATTATAGCATAATCTAATAATGATCATGATACAACGTGAAGCATGCCTGTCATTACATTATAGCATAATCTAATATTGATTATGATACAACGTGAAACATGCTTCTCATTACATTATAGCATAATCTAATATTGATATGATACAACGTGAAGCATGCCTGTCATAACATTATAGCATAATCTAATAATGATTTTGATACAACATGAAGCATGCCTGTCATTACATTATAGCACAATCTAATAATGATTATGATACAACGTGAAGCCTGCCTGTCATTACATTATAGCATAATCTAATAATGATTATGATACAACGTGAAGCATGCCTGTCATTACATTATAGCATAATCTAATAATGATTATGATACAACGTGAAGCATGCCTGTCATTACATTATAGCATAATCTGATAATGATTATGATACAACGTGAAGCATGCCTCTCATTACATTATAGCATAATCTAATATATGATACAACGTGAAGCATGCCTGTCATTACATTATAGCATAATCTAATATATGATTATGATACAACGTGAAACATGCCTCTCAATACATTATAGCATACTAGTAATCTAATAATGATTATGATACAACGTGAAACATGCCTGTCATTACATTATAGCATAATCTAATATGATTATGATACAACGTGAAGCATGCCTGTCATTACATTATGATACAACGTGAAGCATGCCTCTCATTACATTATAGCATAATCTAATTGATTTTAAATTTGTGAGAAGTCCCAATCGTCAAGATCGCAATCCGGTTTGAGTTACTCAAAACGTCAAAAGCTTCATTATAATAACATGAATATAATAAAAACTGATTTTGTTTTGTCATCCACGAGTGACATTTGAAA
This sequence comes from Dreissena rostriformis, assembly GCA_007657795.1. Classification (NCBI taxonomy): domain Eukaryota; kingdom Metazoa; phylum Mollusca; class Bivalvia; order Myida; family Dreissenidae; genus Dreissena; species Dreissena rostriformis. Next base: position 695 of record VMBQ01006031.1, on the reverse strand, counting down.
CTATTCATTATCACAAGTCAATAGTCGTTTTAATCATTACTAACAACATTGAAATACAAACACTGAAACAGATGAGGTAAGTATGTAATTAAATGAATAACTAATGTAGTTTCTATCTTGAAATTGTCTGATATCGCATCAGGGGAGTATTGGGGGTCGGTAATGGTTGATACGCTTCGCTTCATGGTTATTATAAACTCCCATATAATTAGATTATTTAGATAGTTATATTATTTAACTGTTATTTCTTACTACAATCATTATGTGCAACACTACGTATACATGTATTATAAAATGTACTGCCAATACACAGTTCTACTATACTGATCAACTGTTGTTAACATCTTAATGTAATACTACAATGGCAGTTTACATATATAGGATTTTTTGTTTTAAAACTCTTTCGAAAATGAGCTAGTACTGTCAAACAAATGCCGCCTGTGATCAGATGTGAAAATATTCTAGATAGGTTTTGCTGTAAACGCTAACAATTTAGTCGATATATCCATAACAATTTTAATTAATACTTTAACGAAGCGTTCACTCGTAAACCCTTATCATTCGCTCAACCGCGTTTTAGGTAACACAAAGAAGAAGACATTAATTAAACATTATATACGACTTTAAATAAATGTTCGCCTCAGCCAATGATATTTGTCCACGAAGCGCGTATTGATATTGGAAATGTGGTTGTA
>VMBQ01006030.1:0-58563 GCA_007657795.1 Dreissena rostriformis | reverse complement strand
GGTGAGCGCCTTAGGGCCTGATGGCCCTCTTGTTTTAAATCTCCTGAACACAAAGTGCTCATAATGAGCTATTGTGATCACCCTATGTCAGACATCAGTTTTTGTCTGTTTTCTGTCATGTGGCATCAATTTAAAGCTCATAATCACACCAGCGGCCACATTTTTCATTCAATGTTGATGAAACTTGAGTCAGAATATTTATCTTTAAAATATCTAGGCTGGGTTTGTATCTGGGTTATGTGCATCCTTAAACAAGGTCACAAGTTCAAACTTTAGAATAACCTTGTTATCACTCTAGAAGCCATAAGTATGACTCAATCTTGATGAAACTTGGTCAGAATGATGACCTTGATAATATCTAGGCCAAGTTTAAATCAGAGTCATGCTTGTCCAAAAACGAGGTCACCAGATCCAATCTTAGAAAAACCTTGTTACCAATATAGAGGCCACATTTATGATGCAACCTTTATGGAACTTGGTCAAAATGTGTTTCTTGACAATATCTATGCTATGTTTGCATCAGGGTCACATGATTGCGTGCAACTACTCCTTATCTCTTAGTTCTAAACTTAGGAAATAATTGTACCCACTTTGGAGGCAACATTTAGGACTCAATCTTTATGAACTTGGTCAAAATGTTCTTCTTGACAATAGCTGAGCTAAGTTTGATTCTAGGTCACAGGCATCACCAGGTCAAATTAAAAAAACAACTTGTTTCCACTTTAGAAGCCACTCTGAAGACCTATGTGTTAAGCATATATTAATAAAACTAATTAAAAGATACCTTATTTTTCAAACTACTATCCACACGATTAAAAGTTTTCCGGTTTGTACTGGAAATCTGGTTTATCTTTTTGTATGTTCACATAATTGCTGCATTCTGATTGGATAATCTGCTCAAGTGACCTGTGTTTCATTTCCTGAATAGCCCATTACGTATGCAAATAACTAAAAAATATTCGTGACTGTTCTACTTTTTCCTTAACAAGTGGCCAAATGATGTCATTGTATAGCAGGAATCTTTACAAAATTGCTTTTCATTTGTCAATTGTGAAATGCCGTAATTGTTTGGCGGGAATGTCAACATTTTGCCTTTCAACAAAGATGAAACCGAAAGTTAAACGAGATTTGTACACCAGCAAATTTAAGTCCATTGTTGCCCTTATAGTTTAAACAATTGGAGCTTTTATACACATTATGTTGTTATTATAAGAATTAAATAGCANCTTTTCTTACATGTTACTGATTGTTGGAAACACACACAACATCTACTATACTTTCTTCAAAGTGTATCTCGTTATTGTTTTTGTAAAACAGTACAATATAAAAAAAATCCATTCAGTGTTTTGGGACATTTGATTACAAACAATTGCAAAAAAAAGTATTTAGAATAAAATAAGATAAATTGTCAATTTGAAATTTTCAGCACTATTAAATGATATAAATACAGTATTTTTATGCTATCTGTTTAAAGCAAAATGGTTCTAAGTAACAATATTTCCAAATAAATTTAAAAAATACTCATATTAAGAATGTCAAGAGTATTTAATTTAAAAAATATGAAATAAAGTGAGAATTTCCAATACTTTTCAATTCACTTTATGTCACTTAGAACTTTTCGCTCTGAAAAATAAGTTGAAAAATATATTTTTTTCAGTGCGAAAAGGTTCTAAGTGCCATATTTTGCATTTAATGTATAATATTCTTAGTTTCTAAATGTAGAAAGTATTGCATATGAAATAAATACTGTAAATTGATCATTAAACGTTTTTTAAAAATCACTTAGAACATTTTCGGTCTTAACTTTAAGTAAAAAAATGTGAAATTTTAGTGCGAAAAAGGTCTAAGTGACATTTTTTCAAATAACTTCTTTATTTGTGAAAATACACACATGTTTAAAAAAAATGTGATTAATGAAGACAATTCTCAATATAACTTTAAATTTAAAAGCCTTCATTGTTTTAATTGTTCTTCTGATACAGTTTAAACCTTCTCCTGATTTTCATAAAATGCAACAAAGACAAGAATGCGCTGTGTAAAGCCGATGCCGACACTTTTACTCGTATTTGCTAGGAAACAAAATTGTGTCTTTGTGTCGTATGAACGAATCTGCACTTAATCTAAATTTAGATTCACATTGTACATGCATGATATATATGATGGCGAATTCGGCTGGAAGCCATTTTCGATTTCAGATTTAAATATCTGGCTTATTTCGCATTTTTCGACACATGTTCTTCTTAACTTTTATTTTAATTTATATTGAAATATATGTATAATAAGTTGTGTACATAATTAATAAATTCATAAATATTTGACAAAATCGTACATTCTTTCTTTAATACGCTGGCTATTATGCAGTTACTGAATCTGATTCACAATCATACTCCCTTTGTGTGTCATCTATGGCTATATCTTCTTGCCTTCAAATACGAAAAAATCATAACAGAAAATGATTAAAAAAATCTATTTAAATTTTTATTTGTCAAACATGTATTACCTTTTATACGCGTGTTTGTGTCAACTCTAAGATGTCTAGTTATTTTAAATAATTTATTATGAAAGATGAAAATAAACGTGTTGTGTATTCTATTATTGGTAAATTAATTACATTTTATGTCAAAATCAATTATTTGAAACTAAATACAAAATATAAAACATTCATTACATTCGTCATTTAAAACTTCGGTCGTGTAAAAAGGAATATTTACAATGGCAAATCGTTTTATTAGAACAGTTTATAAACTATTCGGGATACGTTACAAACTCATTCTGCTGTAAAAGGTCCGAAATATCTAGGTTAGAAAGCAAAAAAGCACACACATTAAATTAAAAACTTTCTGAAAGATTTTTGAAGTTTCATAATTAAACAAAAAAATAGTTACTCAAACAGACGTATTTGCAAAGATCATTTACACTCACATTTGGTCTAAATTAATATAATAAAACGTTTTAATGAACATAACTGTATTCAATCACAGTGGCGACTGTCTTGAATATTGCAAACATGCAATGATCTCAAACGCAAACTAAATGAATGCATAGTCCGAGTGTTTGCATACAGAAACGTGATAAAATTAAATAGAGAATAAGTAAATATTTAAACATATGACATACACGACTTGTTGATGGGCGTTAAAGCCGGCCGAGTTGATGTTGGTATATTTTCCTATTTGTGTTATCTGTCGCAAAAAAGTGATTATGATTCAAAATCTAATGGTATTTATGTTAGATGTGCAAAAAAAATGGTCAAAATCGGTGAAGAAATGCCCAAATTCAGTACAAAGATAGGGCTTTTAAATTTCTGTCAATGGACAGAAATGATCCAAATTTAAACACGCGCGGGTCACATGTAAAACAACGTTACCATTGCATCATTGTTTACAACGCCATTTGCCATGGAGAAACCGTGTTTTTTAGTAGTTCTTTTTTGTTTCGAAAGCGCGGAAGTGGAAATCACGTGAAATTTGCGCTCACGTGACCCAAAGAGTGCATACGTCACAGGTTAATAATAGTCTTGAGGATTCCGTTATGTACATGATTAGGTTTCGTATTTTTGATGCTTTTGGCATTTTTTGGCAAAACTGTTGCGAAAATCAGTATGGAAGAGTTAAGCTTTAGAATGTAGCTGACGAATACTGATCAATTCTGGTCAGTTGAGAAAACCAAATTGTTGTGAGAAATATCAACTCGGCCGGCTTTAAGGTTAAACAAATATAATAAATCTTGACACGCGTTGCTGTTCATTGCTCTTCAATGGCATAACGTTCAAATAATGCTATTATTAAAACCCTACAATACGATTAATATTATTTGTACACCTTTTATTAACAGCGACTCTTTCTTAGGTCAGATTCGCTGATAATGAGTATTTAATAGATGCGCCAAGGATGATCACTCCAATATTGTGGAAGTGTTACATCAAAAGCCGTGTAGCAAAAGTTCCAGTTATTTTCTGAGTATTTTGTGGGAACCAGATGTAAAAAAATTGATTTAATGATTTAAATTTGATCCATATTTTTTTTTTACTTATTATCATACACCTTTATATACNATATATATATTGTGCTTTCGCCAACATAATGTTCAATGTAAATATATGAAATTTCAGTATTTGTTATCCTTAAAATAAATGAGAGTGCGCTTGACTACATATCCGAGAACCATGCTATTGACCCCTAGCTCGGCCACATAATTTGTGTGACTCATGAAATCCTTTTAACGCCCATTCTCCCCTTCCTCTGTTTTAAGTAGAACAGTTAAAAGTTCTTGGTATGAAAATGTACTCTGTATGATATCACTAGTAATGGTGTCAAAGTAAAGTAAAGTAAGTAAAAAATAAAACTATCAATCCGTTTAGAACTTCTTCATACCTTTACAACTCAGCCAATTCGACAGGTAGTGAGCATATTTATCCCCTTCCATGACAACATATATTTGCGTTATATAAGCTAAGTTTCAGTTCACCCTTCCACCTAAAAATGCTAAAAATAGCAAACACGCGCAGTATAATGACATCCTTTTGTCTACTTTTAAGAAGACATTATTGTTTTTCATATTTTTTTCTGTTATTGTAAATATTATTGTTTTCTATAATTGTAAGTTATTTTTTAAAATACGGAGAAGAATTGAACAAAATAAGACAAATACAAAACATGAGCTGTTAAATCCATAAGCTTGAACATTACAAACCGTACCACTGTGGTGAACGTTTTCTAAGCGTAAGTATTGATAATGTCTGTATTCAACATCATCTTAGTACCATCAAGCTACTTACATGACCTACCAACGTGGCTTTCATTCTAGGTAGCCGTAACAAGTACGACATGGCTGGTTACTTTGAGGATGAACATAACCACGACGGCGCGTCAACCCTCCCTAGAAGACCCTCTCTTAGTGAGTTCTTGAATCACTCTGTAACGGAGAAGTGTGTTTGAATAATAGTTCGTTTGGAGTATTGTTTTCATTATTCATTATTCAATGTTTTACATACTTTAAAACACATGTTGAAAATGTGGAGAAGGCGTGTCAACCTTAGTGCAAATGTCGAGGAAGCACTAAATACCATGGGTTAAACGAGTGCATGGTGCATTTTTAATAAACAAATGCAAGTAATTTTTGGAATGATTCTAAATGTTGCCTATAGGCATCTGACTGGCCTAAATCACCCTTACAATGTGCACATTTTAGTTCGTGTGTCATCGCTGTCCGGCCTGTCACACCATCTGCCCCCAAAGTCTCCGCAGCCGAAAGACACGCGCTTCTCGGACGATATAAATGACAAGAAGCGGCGGACGGAAAAGGGCGACACGGTTATGGAGTCAGTCAAGTTTGGGAACAAGTCACCCTGGGAGTACCCCGCGGAGTTTATCGTCAAAGATTTGTGGAAACTTGACCAGTTCATTGGAGCCAAGGTAAATATTATTTTGGTTTGGTAGTTTTTTCTTTTCAACCTTCAGTAAATGTGTTCATGTTGTGATACTCGAATCTAGTTAAACTTTAATATACTGTATATACAACAACATATATACATATACAATTTATGTGGAGGTAAAAAGGCATGAACAAAATCTGAGTTTGTATTGCCTGAAGATAAAGAGCACGCCGAGCTCTGAATTGTGCTTTCAAATAATTGTCTCCTTCAGATCAATGAGCTACAGAAGTGTCCGGCCACGGAATCCCAGTTAGATATTGTGTTTTTGAAGTGCCTAAACTCATTCCACAATGAACTCACATGCCAAGTGGCTTTCTACTTGGTACGTAGTAGCATGTGAGCAGTTAAAGGCGCTGCTATAAAACAGGCGCCTAAATGAAAGAACAATTGATGCATGATATGGGAACACTTGGCTCAATACAGGTGTATGACCAGTTTTCCCGGATCATTCAACAAATAATACAAATAAACAAAAGTAATACAATGTTGCAACCACCAACATCTTCAAACACATTAATATAAAGAGGGTATTAAAAGTTACCGGGATTTATTCGCACTCGAGGGAGGTGCATTCTCAGATCTTTCCAAAGAAACGAAGGCCTGTTTAATTCCATGTAATGGTCTCTAAAGGCTAAGGGCTTTCTAAGAATTCAAGCTTAAATAAATAGGGCAGAAGTGATGTAGACTTTCTATAATATGGTCCATTATGAAGTATGTGACAAAGCTATAGTTCTTGCCTGATTCGGAAATTAATCATTTTTTGTTCCGGATATTTGTTTTCAACAAATTAAATAAAAACAAAAGATAGTACTTTGTGTCTATTAAATGAGTTACTTTGCTGGTTTACGAGCAGTTGATGTCATTGTGTACATTTATAAATTAGAATTTTCCCATAACTTTGCACTTTGTTATTATTGACTTACGATGACTTGTTAATGTATCTTTATTAAGTGAAGTCAAAGTTTGATTTCTGCTCTCTTACTCTATAAAAAATTATTTTATGAAAATAAAATGTGTTTATACATTATATCAAGACATTTGAATTTTTGGATAAGAAATGGTCAGTATACATAAATCCCATAGAAACAATTCGCAGACCTATGCTTTGGTTGTAGTTAATCTAATTAAATATTTTCAGTAAGAATGAATAAATAATGCCGAATAAATACATGGTGATGATCTAGTGTCTCTTGTTGTAACAGCAAGATGGTATGCCGCCAAATGTCAAGTATCGTGACATGATTGACGACTTTGAGAACACTATGGAATCGATCTGTAAGGAAGAAAACGTTTCGCATGACTTTTCTGTGACATTGTGTAAGAATGCTTTCTGTGGATATTTGGACGAGTTTAGAAAAAGTCGAAAAAACGGTCAAACGAAACCAGAAAGACAAAAGAGGTTAAAAGTGAACGAAAAAGTTATAGTAAGTCAGTGTTTTTTTTAATTCAATTGTGATGTTTAGTGCCTATCATTTAAAAAGGGATATCGTCTGAAGAATCGTACACTATGTATGAAATGCCTGTGTTGATTTTCCACTGTAAACTATCCACTGTTTGTCTTTATGTTAATTATTTCATTACAATGTTTGATGTCAATGCTTTGCAGGAACATAACGGTCATACGATGTCTGAAGTGCAATTTGAAATATTGAAGTTTTGCGAGACGTGTACAAGGCCTATGTGGACATATGAGAAGGGTCACGTGTGTCAAGGTAGATGGTTAAGCTCATAGAGTTGTCAGAATTGTGCGGTTGATTCGAAGATCCCAAATCTTTACCACTATTGTTAAGGTCAATATGGGACCTACTTCATCACCTACCCATTAACCTTCTCAAAAGGTGTATATTTGGCCCATTATATTTAATATTTCCTCTATGTAAACTTTACTTGGAAAAAGAAATTCACTAAAAATGTACAAAAGCACTTTTGTGACTTATCTCAGCAACTTTCATCAAACCCAGTTTCAACATAATCAAATGTAGAAAGGCATTCGATTAATGTTTTAAAACACAGTAAAATATAAGCATGTAATAATGCATATCTAACAGAATTCCTATTTTCATGAACATTTACAAATTCCCCATCTTAAAGGCCCGCAAACTTTCCCTCGAAGGTGAAACATGGAATGTCGATACAGAAAGAAAAATGGCTTTGACTTAAATACTTCTATGTAATATTGTTATAAAATTCAAGAGAGCCAATATGATGCTTAAAGTGAACTCTTGGACACAATAATATACTAAATTAAATGCAACCATATTTCTAATATAAATCAATATATTGAACAGTAAGGTTATACAATTAAATTTCCAATTTATTGAAACTCTTGTGTTTATGATTGTTTGTACGCTTATGGTTTCGCTCGTTGTGTTGTTGTTTCTTTCGCCGTTTCCAATCACATCAAGGCGGTCAGTTAACCAACTCACACTTTAACTGAATAATCATCTAGTACTGAGTGCACATACTTAATGCCAGTAACTGACAACGGCCCTACGTGAATCAGAGGTAGGGGAAAATGGCCGTAGCCAGGATTAAATGACCAAAGGTACATGGTCTGGCCGGGTATCGAACCCGCGATCCTCGGATTTGTAGTCCAGCAGTCTACAAACTGATCCAGCCGACCCATAGAACTCAAATGCATGCGTGTATATTATCACAACGATACCGCGCGTTTCTTTTAGAATGATTTGCAAACAAATCTAACCAACATGGGCTCGAACGTGACTTTTGGATTTAAAGGCTATCGTCTTGATCACACGATCGTTCGGGCTATAAATTGCATCATGCGCTGGGCACTTACATAAGAGATTCACGCATAGTCAAATTATGTAAGAAAATAACTTCAGTGTCGAAGCATCCTCATATAGCAGTGTCATACCTATTAGTGGTTTTATACCTATTTTGCAATTCTTATGATAAATGAATATGTACAGTACCGTTTGGACAACACGTTTTCTTTGTTCTTCGTTAACATCTTCAATAAAATACAATACACACGAGCTGTGTTCAATTATTGTTGATTTAAAAATGACTATATAATAATAACACACACTCTCTAAATTATTCAGTCGTTTCGTGTTTGTAACGTTTTATAATTTTATAAATTTGAAATGATGACTTCTTATGAACGAAAATTATATTTCAGTTCGATTCCGCGTCATTTGTATTATTTCGCTCAATTATGCACAGTGTTTTTTTATCGTTTGGATCTGTGATAAGAAGTTGTTACATTGTCATTTCGACAAACAAGTCCCTTTTTAAACAAACGAATCTGAAATTAACGACTTTGTGTTTATACTTTCAAGGACATGTTACTTTGTTAAAGATAAAACAAAACTAAACATTATTATTGGCCTTACAGTACATCATATATCATAATAAAACGTGGTATGTTTATGCATCATTAATTATTTGCATCATGTCCTTGCATCCGTGCATCCGTCCGTCCGTCTGTCTTTCCGCAAAAAGTGAAATATTTTAATGACTCAAAAAGAAAATAAGTGATTATTATGAAACTTGGCATATACATTAAACATCCAAATGTTAATTAATACAATTTAATCACGCGATTTCTCATAAATAACTAAAGGTTCTTAGACTTACTGATTTATTATCGCGTATTTTGCAAAAACTTTCGGTTTTGACCTCCGGAAAGGTCGGGTCACTGTTTCTTTAAATAGACAAGACTTAAACTGTCATTACTTAACTTCTACATAAGATATGATCATAAGTTATGGTAAGCACATTGAGATATATGTTTGTCGTGTGTCGGTCTGTTCATCCCTCCCTTCCAAAAAAAGGTCCATAGAATATGATCATAATACGTTGTGATCACATAAATAACAATGTGAAGGTGCTAATCACAACCTTTTCCAACAAAAGTCAAACGCCTGGTGAATGATAAAAAAACATAATCTTGAAGGTCGCTGTGCTGAATACACATCTGATTTCCTCATGATACGTAGTAACTGTAAAGATAGTGGGAACATATACGGTTCGTAAACATTTTTGTTGAGAGGGGTTTTCACTCGATCGGAAAGTGATTTTACTCTTTCAATTCTGTAAAATGCTTGATATAACTATTCTTAAACTCAATTTGATTGGCCTCTCAGACTCATTTTGTTATAAATAGGTCTTGTAACTATGCATTATCACCAGACAATGAGGTCTTGTGTTATTGTATTTTAACTTGACCTCAAATATTTGACTGGCAAGTGACTCTGGTTTTAAGTCGAACATCTTTATTTGAGACAGATTTTTGTCATCTTATGTCATCTAACTTTGTATTAATTTGAGGTTATTCTTTATTTTATTATGTGACTTTTCTGGGTTTAAATGAGCTAAGTGTTCATTTCTTGATCATGTAAACATGTGTTGTGACTAGAACAATTAATTGAACAATGCTGCACTGATTTCATAGACAAGTATAGATATACTTAAAAAGTTAATATATTGAAAGTATTTAGAATTTAGACGTATTTCTATCCTTCTTTTGCAGTATGTGGATATTTCTGCCATATGACTTGTCTCTCGATGACAACACGTCGTTGCAGGGGAACCCGAGATTCTGACCAGGTAAGGCTTCTTCAATCTGACCACTCACTTACTGACCACTCACTTTCCGAAAGCTTTCTGACTGACCACTCACTGACAGACCTCTCACCGACTGACCACCTACTGACTGACCACCCACTGGCTGCCCATTCTCTTTCGGACCACTCTCTGACTAACCACTCTCTGACCGACCACTCACTTGCTGATCACTCACTGAACACTCTCTGAAAACTCACTGACTGATCAATAATTTACCTATCACTCACTGTCTGATCACTCACTGACTGACAACTAACTTACCGCTCTCTGATTGAAAACTCAATGACTTATCAATAATTTAACTAACAGTCACTGTCTGATCACTCACTGACTGAAAACTAACTGGCCGCTCTCTGACTGAAAACTCACAGACTGATCCATAATTTACCTATCACTCACTGTCTGATCACTCACTGACTGACAACTTACTAACCGCTCTCTGACTGAAAACTCACTGACTGATCAATAATTTAACTATCACTCACTGTCTGATCACTCACTGACTGACAACTAACTGACCGCTCTCTGACTGAAAACTCAATGACTGATCAATAACTAACCTATCACTCACTGTCTGATCACAAACTGACTTACAACTAACTGACCGCTCTCTGACTGAAAACTCAATGACTGATCAATAATTAACCTATCACTCACTGTCAGATCACTCACTGACTGACAACTTACTGACCGCTCTCTGACTGAAAACTCATGACTGATCAATATCTGACTTATCACTAACTGTCTGATCACTCACTGACTGACAACTAACAAACCGCTCTCTGATTGAAAACTCAATGACTGATCAATAATTTACCTATTACTCACTGTGTATTCACACACTGACTGACAACTAACTGACCGCTCTCTGACTGAAAACTCACTAATTGATTCATAATTTACCTATCACTCACTCTCTGATCACAGACTGACTGACAACTAACTGACCGTTCTCTGATAGAAAACTCACTGACTGACCATTTAGTGACTAAATTCTTTCTGACTGACTACTTCGACTGACCACTAACTGATTGACCACTCACGGACTAACACTTTCTGACTTGGTCTGACCACTTCGACTGACCACTTTCTGACTGGCCACTCTCTGACTGACCTCTCTAACTGACAGCATACTGACTGACAGCTTACTGACTAACCACTCTCCGATTGACATCTTATTGACTTTTCAGTTACTGACTTTTCATTCACTGACTCTTCACTTACTGACTGACCACTCACTGACTGATCACTCAATGACCACTCTCTGATTGACCACTCACTTTCTGACCACTTACTTTCTGACCACTCACTGACTGACCACTCACTGACTGACCACTCACCGACTGACCACTAACCGACTGACCACTCACTGACTGACCACTCACTGACTGACCACTCACTAAATGACCACTCACTGACTGGCAACTCACTGACTGACCACTCACTGACTGACCCCTCACTGACTGACCACCCACTGACTGCACACTCACTGAATGTCCACACTTACTTACTGACCACACACTTACTGACCACACACTTATTGACCATACACTGATTGACCACTCTGCCTGTCTAGTCACTGACTGACCACTCACAGACTGGCCACTCACTGACTGACCATTCACTGATTGAATACTCCCTGGCTTACCAATCTCGGACTGACCATTCTATGATAGACTTATGTTTGACTGACCACTCACGTACCGACCACATACTGACTCACCACATTCTGGCTTACCAATCTTGGACTGACCACTGATTGACTGGCCACTCACAGACTGAAAACTCACTGACTGACCACTCACTGACTGACCACTCACTGACTGACCACTCACTGACTGACCACTCACTGACCGACCACTCATTTACTGACCACTCACTGACTGACCACATAATGACTGACCACTCACTGACTGACAACACACTGACTGACCACTCACTGACTGACCACTCACTGATTGACAACACACTGACCGACCACCTACTGACTGACCACTCTCTGGCTTACCAATCTCGGACTTACCACTCACTGACTGACCACTTACTTACTGACCACACACTTACTGACCACACACTGACTGCCCACTCTGCCTGTCTACTCACTGACTGACCACTCACAGACTGGCCACCTACTGACTGACCATTCACTGATTGAACACTAGCTAACTTACCAATCTCGGACTGACCACTCTATGGAAGACTAATGTTTGACTGACCACTCACGTACTGACCATCTTGGACTGACCACTAATTGACTGACCACTCACTGACTGACCACTCACTGACTGACCACTCACTGACTAACCTCTCATTGACTGACAATTCACTGACTGACCACATAATAACTGACCACTCACTGACTGACAACACACTGACTGACCACTCACTGACTGACCACTCACTGACTGACCACTCACTGGCTGACCACTCACTGACTGACCACTCACTGATTGACCCAAGCCAGCTTACAATACACTCACTGGCCCTCTCTGACTGACCATTCACAGACTGACCACTCTCTGACTGACAACTCACTGACAAACCCAAGCTGGCATACCATGCACTGACTTGCCCTCTCTGACAGACCACTCACTGACTGACCAGTCTCTAACTGACCACTCTCTGACAGTCCACTAATGGACTGACCACTCACTGTCTGACCACTCACTGACTGACAAATCTCTGAATGACCACTCACGTTCTGGCAACTTATTTATTAACCATTCACTGACTGACTACTCACTTGCTTACCACTCTTAGACTGATTCCTATCATAATGATCCCTGTCGTAATGTCCACTCACTTAACTACCACCAAGTGACCGAACACTCACTGACTGACAATTAGACCATTGCCGACCAGTATATATATATATATACAAAAACACCCACATTGTTCTTGTGTAGTTTATGTTGCATTATTTCCCTCTTTCATTATGCTCCTAACAACGTAACACGCAGTAAAACAAAGCTACGTGCATTATTGCGGCTAAAGGTAACAACCATTGTTTACCCCACATAATCTTGGCAAAACATTTGTAAATGTATACGCCTTTGTCTCAAAGACAAGCGGGTAATATGACAATGTAGGCGGGTAAAGTCAAACATGTTGTTCCAATTGTCTTTATAATGTTCCTAGGAGACGCACGATAGAATAAAAAACATAACATATTCTGTAGACGACTCGTGTGGAAAGAAAATTGCTTTACTAAGTAAAATTTTAATCCAGTTCATTAAATTGAGTCCTCACTTTCCACTTGTGGTTAAAGGATTTCTCTTTAATAAACATTCATCTAAGATAAAAAGTTGCTTCCTGGATTAGCCGATGCACTTCTTAAATGCGTTGGACGCATTGATAGTTAAATTCAATTCACAGTTCATTTGGTAGAGCATCGTTTTGACTACGAATGAAATCATCTATTCCCATTCTGGCCACATTACGTGTGTGTGAATTGGTCAATAATAATTAGTTGGCTACAATCCCTCCTCTAATTCAACTAAAGCATTTGCCAGTAAGTAATGGTTAACCAGCTAACCCAGAAAAAGGGTGAGTAGTATAATTATCGCTGTGAAATGAAATAAATACTGTTGAAAATAACAGAGCAAATATAAAAAATAAAATCATTCATAACATTTTCTGATTAGCATAATTCCACATTTGTTTTCAGAGTCTCGTAGGTACGAAGATTTTTGGCGTCCCGCTAACAGACGCGACAGAAGAAAAGATAATTGCTTTTCTTGACCTTATGATCCAGCTCATAGAGAAGCATGGCATGCACATCGAGGGCATCTACAGTGAACCTGGGGCCGATTCTAAGGTCAAAAAGCTCAAAATGAGGCTCGACTCTGGGGCAAGAGGTGGGCATATCTGTTTTATTATATGTTATTCCTGTTTAAAATTTTCATGCCCCCACATTCATTTGGAGCTGATGGACTATTTGATTTGCAATTATCTGTCCATCGGATATTTGTGTCAAAACTTCAAAATCGTCCTTTCAAGCATAACAACTAAAATGTTCATCGTCTCTCCACACAATATTTAAAATAATATAATTATAGCCTTAATTACTGGAAAGAATGAGGTTTGCCATTTCCGTCAAGTATTTGTCAAAACACACATATTAAATATAATGTATTGTATATTGTATATTTTTGATTTTTAGACATTCATGTGGATGAATTTCCGGTGAATGTGTTGACAAGCACACTAAAAGCATTCTTCCGTGAACTACCCGAGCCATTGTTTACATTCGACCTTTATGATGAGTTTATACAGGCTTCTGGTATGTTAACCAATGTCTTCTTCACAGGACATTCATGTTATCGTATTTAAATA
This sequence comes from Dreissena rostriformis, assembly GCA_007657795.1. Taxonomy (NCBI): domain Eukaryota; kingdom Metazoa; phylum Mollusca; class Bivalvia; order Myida; family Dreissenidae; genus Dreissena; species Dreissena rostriformis. The sequence goes on along the minus strand of VMBQ01006030.1, from coordinate 44,201 downwards.
ACAAGTGTACTCTATAAACTATGTGGCATTTTCATTTATTTAAGCGTTAAGTTGTAAATGAATGTTTGAATGTGTTTAACCGACATTCCATGCGATTGAATTAGAAAGTAACAAACTTTGAATAATTACGTCAGACAAGCTCATTTAGAACTGACTTTATCAAGGAATATATAACAAGAGTGAACTAGATAATATACTCCTGGTAAAATAACGTCTTATGCAAGAGCAGTATAATCATGTTTTTATCATGAATAGCAGATATACAAAGAAGATAAAAGAAATAATTATATGATAAAAATGAAACGTACAATCAAAAGTAAAAAAAAATACATACATTTACAAAAAATATTATCAAACGCTTACCTCTAGGAGTATTAAATATATGGCAGCTAATAGACCTTAAGCTACCAATAGACCCTTCTACACCAGAAGGAATTTTTGAGACTATGTTTTTATGTTAGTACCTGAACTAAGCTTTTGTTTGTTTTAAGTTCCAGGTCATGTTTCAAGGTCAAGGCGTGTCTGAGTTATTATTTCGACATTAATTGAAGGATTTCAAAATAAATTGGCACACAGGTTAACTTATATAGTAAGATGTGTAACTCACAAAACCAGGTAGCTATTTCTAAGATCCAGGTCATTCTTAGAGCTCAAAGGTAACTAAATAGCGTTTAAATGATCGAATATGGCTCCTTCGAGCTTTATTTTCCTTATGTATTATAAGATGTCAAAATATCGTGGTGAAAATGTTCCCTTATATCAGACAATTTGTTCAGAAATCAGACAACCATCTTTAAGGCCAATAACACTTATCCAAAGATGGCGGAAGCAAAAAACCTAGAAACCAGCTGCATATATGTTAATTTTGGCCTTTATTGTTTTGCAAGAAAAACAATGTAACGTAAATACTATCAAACACATCAAACTATAGACGCTTTGTTGATGGCGGATACTTTTTGGGGTTATTATTTTAAATAACGCAACAGACAAATTAACCAAAACATACTGCAGTAAAACTATTAAAATACTCGATACACATCTTACTTTAAGAAAAAATACAACAATACATGTTCCGAAAATTATCTATGGGGATGGAGGCAAAAATTATAGAAGTCAGCTGCCTTAAAGTAAAATTGGCCTTTTATTTTGGTAAACAAGGGCCATACCTCAAGTAAACATAATTCAATATGGCTTATGGAATGAAAAATGAAATTTCTATAACAACCATGCCTCAAGTATTGTCCTTTTATGATCGGCGATTACATTTAAGGGCACTTTTTTTAAATTATTTTTCAATATACATCTCAATTACAACATGATTATACATATAAAGCAGCATAACATTTTGGTCAGTTATATATCCTAAAGTATCATATATATTTACTATTAATGTGCAAACAAGTGATTTAGGTATATATAAAAAACAATACGTTATTGTTTAAGTTCTAACTTGTTACTGCTAAATATTGTTCCCAGAAAATACAGTTTTGAGACGATGCTATAGCATTTTTGTAGAGTGAAAGAGAGATGGGGAGAAACTATATTAATTAATAAGAGAGAGGTAGAATTGATAAACAATTAAAAAAAAATCAAAATCAAAAGGCATGAGATGTTTGACTAATTTCTCAAAATTTCACAAAAACAAAAAGAATGAAAAAAGGAGAGAGATAAATAAACAAGATACAAAAGGGATATCTTTCTTAACAATAATGAAAACGAAAAAATAAAAACATACCTGTAACTTTCGAAAAATACAACAAGGCAAGTTCTACACATTACCCATGGTTGTGGAAGAAAATACTCTAAGTAGCAAACGTCCGAAATATCAATATGGCTATACCCAATCAAGTTTATGCAACATCCACACATCCAATTATTGACGTTATGCAGATGATGGATTCGCTAAGCTGCAAAATACTCGTTTTACATGTGGTTTTCAGATAAAACATGTCTCATGAATTCCTTCTTTTTTTTCNGGGGGGGGGGGGGAATACCTTATAAGCCAAACAACTATTTTTTATACTTTAACAATGTTAGAAATAGTGGATGTGCGAGCGGCCATTCAGAAGTTGCCCAGGGTCAACCGCGATGTGTTAAACCGGCTCATCTTCCACCTTACCCGCGTCGTTCATGAGCGCTGTAACAAGATGTCCACCTCTGCAATCGCTGGTATATTCACACCCTGTCTGATGCGTTCCAACAAGGCCGTGCCAATACAGGAGTTCATAGATCAGCACAAAAAAATTAGGTAGGCAAGTTTTTAATCAGTTTTTCAACGACATTGAAAATTCTTTCAGTAGTTTAGGATATGGTGGTCGGACATGTGTGTGGGCCTGTTAGTTTTCATTTAAAACTTTCTATAATTTGAATGTGGATCAAACATCGTATTTAAATGGATCTGGTCGGGTTAATCACAATGTGACACTTTCTATAAATAAAAAAGACTGTTTCCCCTGAATAAATCGAGTTTGGATGAAGGTATTGCAATGAAATGTGTGTTTATAGCATACATAAAGACCTAACTCAGCCTTGCATTTGGAACCAATCTTGTCAAGGGAAAGATCACAGTTACTAAAAATAGAAACAAAACATACACTCTTTATCCTGCCGATAACTGTGCTAGTTTGCATAGACCAATCTTAATGAAACATTCTATATATCATTCTTGCATGGGGACCTAGTTTGGGATTGTACTTCGGTTTAGTCATATCGACAATTGGAGTACACACCAACATAACGAGGTTCTTTCCGTTAAGCGAGGTACTGAATGTAGCACCTCGGTAGTTTGGATCCATATATGAATGTTAAATGTTAAATGTGTTTTATTCAAACGCCTTTATCTATACACAAGTGCATATTCAGTGGCGTTTTACAATACATCGAAAAACATAATAAACACGTACAGAGCATAAAATCACAATCACTTAACAAATAAGAAATCGCAATAATCAAGCATTTGAAAGAAGAACCTATTAAACAACGTAATTATGATTAAGATATATAAATCATTCGTTGAATAAATGAAAAATTAAAATAGTAAACTAATATAAATTAATGCTATATAAATTAACATTAATATTTAACTAAAACATGCAAAAAATAAAAGTATGTTTATGTGGTAGTGAACATAATCATGCATGCATACTCGAAGTAAGTAATGCGAAACATTGAGTAAAAATCACTAAAATAATATGTTTTAAGATTCTTCTTAAATGTGTTAATATTGTCAGATTTACGAATATACGGTGGTAAATCGTTCCACATCTTTGGACCAATGGTAGAGAAACTTCTGTAACAATATGTCTTTCGTTTGTTAAACGGGACTACATAACACCCATCCAGTCTGTCAGCGGACCTCATGCCTGTGCGACTGGGTGCATACGGTGTCAGAGGTTCTTTAAAGTACCCTGGTGCTCTTGAAGTATAGCAGTTATACATATAACACAAACTGTTAAAGTAAATTCTGTATTCAACCGGTAGCCATTGCAAGTCAAATAACGCCTTTTTGGAGCTGTCGAATTTCCTCCGTTGTAGGACCTTCTTTGCACACATATTTTTAATACGTTGTAACTTTGTAAGTTCATGATCTGCAATACCATATAGGATAGCGTTGCAGTAATCCAGATGCGCAATGACAAGTGAAATAACTAAGATTTCAGTAGCTTGCTTGGTGAGATATTGACGAATGCGTTTAATGCGAAGAAAGTTTATCATGGCGGTTTTACATTTGCGTGTAACATGTTCATTAAAACTGAGTGTTTCATTTAAGAATGCACCTAAGTATCTTATACAAGGCACTTTTTTTACCGTGTCACCAGCAATATCTTTGGTTTGTTTAACTGTTTTCTGCTTCCAAACATTATAATCTCGGGTTTAGACGTATTCATTTTTAATCTGTTTATGTTCATCCAGTCATTAATCACTATTGCCGAGTGTTCAATTTCTCGGATCGGCTAGAAGGGCGAAAGCACTTGCTTGCGATGTGATCGTCTGCGAAGCCATATAAAGCTATGGGCGGGGGGATAACATCGAACAATGTGCCGGTGTAAGCGAGGTATATCCATGGGACAGCGTACCGTTGATGCTCATTCTACAGCCACGCGGTCTTAGGTACGAGCCCACCCAGTCAAGGGCTGTACCTGAAACACCGTACTGGCAACGCAGGACCTCCAGAAGTACATCATGGTTTACAGTATCGAACGCGGCACTCATGTCGATGGCTATGAGGGCCGTCACTTCATGTCGTTCCATTCCTGCTAAAATGTCATTTACGACTCGCAATAAAGCATATTCACATGAGTTGGTATATTATACCAATCTAGTTAATGCTAAGTGAATATTTATTACCATAATCGGATAATTAAGTCTTACATTTTTCTCACTTGCCTGACTAGAGACTAATTTTTAAGAATTTATATTAATTTGAAATATAGTTTTAATAAATGTCATGTCATTTGGTGTGTAGTTGGCTCACATGCGGACCAAGCTTGGGATTCCATCAAATCAAATCAAATCAATATTTATTTATTGTCGGTATGATATACAAACATTATAAACATAAGCTATGAATAGCTTTTGACCGACTTAATTAACAAACACAAACATAACAATATAACAAATAAGCATAGGAACACAAAGTTAAGAATTTATATGGAAATGCAGTTAAAGTTTATTTATGAATCACATTGTAGGATCACAGTGAGAAACATACATACAAGATTAAACTGGCATAATATCAAGTCAATTGAAGCCTTAAAAGGAAGTAATAAATTAGTTTATTTAAAAGCTGTGTGAAAGCTGCTGATCTTGACCCTTACAGGGTCTAAACACTGCCATAAAAGGAGAAAGGGTAAACAACTGACATAGAAAAAAGAACACAAAAGTGCGACACTTAAAACAAGTTTAAAGAACCTATCACCTCAAATCAGATTTGAAGGGAACTGATCAGCAGCTTTCACACCATAAAAAACAAGCTCACATCATACATGTCACAGAGAGGCAACATAGTTTGAATACATTTAGCAAATTATACGACATATGGATAACTCCATGCAAAAACAAAGGATTTTTAACTATTGTTGACATGCTATGACTAGCAACCGCAGGAATAAATGCAAAATAAATACATACTAAATTCAAATTACATGCAAGACATGCATCAGAAGATGACTAGAATGAGACCACAGAGGTTTTTTGGCAAAAAGAAAAATGAGCAAATCTCTCCGTTCCATGACCCAATCAGGCTTTTAATGTGGCCGTAGTTAACCTCCTCTCTCAGATAATGAGGGAGGGAGGTCCAGATTTTGGATGCATAGGAACGAAAAGAGTTATTGCCATAACTAGTAGTTCTTACCTGTGGGATGGTACATGAAGCTACATTTTTATACCTTAAATTGAAAGAATGGGATTTTAGAGTAACTAAGTCATGTAAATAAGTTGGTCCTTGTTTATGAATAATTTTATGAATTTCTAGTGACAATGTTCTAATTCTTCTTAGTTTTAGATTAGGTAATTTAGATTTAGTTAAGAGAGTTTCATTATCTGAATTGTAGTCATCATATATAAACCGTAATGCTCTTTCCTGAAGTTTCTCACGTTTTTGTAGTATATACTTCCCCGCAGAAATGCCAAGTTAGTGGGCAGCAGTTGAAATTTGATAGAATGAATGAGTAATATATATTTAACTTTCCTAGTTTACATAGATTGTTATGCCCCCGGTAGGGTGGCATATAGCAGTTGAACTGTCAGTCCGTCTGTCTGTCAGTCAGTCCGTCCGAAAACTTTAACATTGGCCATAACTTGAGTGCTGAAAGGTCAAGGTCAATGTCATCCTTCAAGGTCAAAGGTCAAAAAACATAATCCAAGGGAAGTAATAAGCTTTAAAGGGAGATAATTTATAAATCTGCAAAATGGTAAATATAAATTGTATTTCAAAGCGGCGCAGTAGGGCTCGATTGGTCATTGTCGGCTCGACTACTACTTACATATACCCCGGGTACTCTTGAGTTTACTTACATGTACCCCGGGTACGGTAAATATACTAAAACGTACCCGGGAAATTTAACATCAAATCGGTCGTTGTCGGCTTTTTTTTTAATTTATTATATTTACATTTATGCCAATTTTCTGTAAAATGGCCTATATTATCGAAACTCATACTCAAAAAGCATGTTGATGCATTTCTTTTAAAGAGAAGTTTGTTTAAGATAATCGGTAGCGCGTTTTACGACATCGGATTTGGGGCGGGAATATTACGCGGGTACAGTCTAAAATCGACCGGGTACGATAAAGTATATTTACCGTACCCTGGGTACATGTAAGTATACTTAAGAATACACGTGGTACATGTAAGTAGTACCCGAGCCGACAATTACCAATCGAGCCGCAGTAGGGGGCATTGTGTTTCTGACAAACACATCTCTTGTTTCCAATCCGTTTGAGTACGTTAAGCTGCCTTGATGCCTTTTTACAGACACTGGATATATGTTTATCAAATTTTAGTTTAAAGTCAAAAGTGACCCCCAAAGTTTTAACAGATGCATCACATGGGTTTGTATTGCAATTAAAATTAAAATTAATATTTTGATCTTTTGTCTTTTTAACAATGACAATTGCCTGAAATTTGTCAGGATTGGCTTGCATGTGATTGTCCGAGAACCAGTTTATAAGTGATTGACTATCAGACTTCAAAGATTCAACAACATTATCAATATTTGCATCACTGCAGTATAAAGTGTTGTCGTCCGCATAGGTATAAAGGTCACATTTATGTACATAGTCAAACATATCATTGATGAAAATGTTGAACATTACCAGGCCTAAAAAAGAGCCTTGGGGAACCCCTTTATAAATATCTTTAAAAGAACTCAAGTTGGAGCCAAGTTTGACACACTGTCTCCTATTGGACAAGTAATTTGAGAGAAGATCTAGGGCTTGGTTAGAGACCCGATAACATCCACATTTCATGATAAGAAGATCATGGGGGAGGCAGTCTAAAAAAGAGCCTTGGGGAACCCCTTTATAAATATCTTTGAAAGAACTCAAGTTGGAGCCAAGTTTGACACGCTGTTTCCTATTGGACAAGTTATTTGAGAGAAGATCTAGGGCTTGGTTAGAGACCCCATAACATCCAAATTTCATGATAAGAAGATCATGGGGGAGGCAGTCAAAGGCTTTTGACAAATCAATAAGTATAGTTACCACATTTTTATTTTCATCTGTAGATTTTTTCCAATCCTCAGTTATCTTAAGAAGAGTGCTTTGACAGCCGTAACCTGGCCTAAAGGCTGATAGAAGAGTATTAAAGTGGTTATTGAAAAAGTCAGTAAGCTGATTATTAATTGATCTTTCAAAGATTTTAGACACAATGGGCAATGTACTAACGGGTCTATAATTACCTTTATTAAGAGTACTGTTTTTCTTGTGGACGGGGACTACCTGGGCTATTTTTAAGCTATCAGGGAAAGTTGACGACTGAAAACTCAAATTTACAATATCTGTAATATGTTCTACTACTGAGGGTTTAGAAAATTTAAGGAGCTTAGAAGATATTCCATCAGGACCTGTTGCCTTTTTGGATGATAATTTATCAATTTGTTTACAAATGAGGACTGATCTACAGGTGTAAAATTGAAAATGTTGTCATTCTTCAAATTGTTACGTATGAAGTTTAAACTAGGATGGTTTCGTTAATTGGAATAGAACCTGACCCTATGTCCTTAGCGACATGTACAAAAAGTTCATTAAAAATATCACAAACCTCGGACTGATCACTTATAAGAATATCCTTTTCACATAATATAGTATCCTTTTTACAATTGTCCCTTTGTTTGTTAAAAATGGTTTAACTGTAGTCCAAAAAGATTTATTTTTACATCCTCCAACACATCTTTCGATACAATATTTATTTGCTGATTTTCTTTTTAAGCTGGTTACCAAATCTCTTTGTTTGCGATTTTTTTCCCAGTTTTTGGAATTTTTATACTTATTAGTTGATATGTATTTTGTAACATGCGTTTCTTATATATTGCTTGTTTCAGAGTTTTATTTATGTATGGGACTGGCTGATCTAAAGACTGTTTACGCTTTAAAGGATCATATTTGTATGCGACCTCAATACAAGTTTTGCTAAAGCTTGTTTATGCTGGGTTTACATCGACATACTGATAATTTTGGTTTATGTTGCATAAATTTGCCTGCAAGTCTAGATTGAAATTTACACTGTCAAAATTGTTTAATGTCCTATAATAGAGCCAGTTTGATTTTTTTCCGTGGAGCTTCATCTTTTAACCGAAAAGCAATCATATTAGGTACACCACTAAGTCCACAATTAAAATTACAAGTTTTGCCAAATACTGATTGGTTATTTGTTCAAATAACATCCAAAAGTGACGGTTCGCTATTTTTGTAAAGCAAGTTGCTTTTTTTCACTAAACTACACAGATCAAATATATCAATTATATCGTTCAAAAGGACGCATTTTGTAGGATCAAGTAAATCAAAGTTTAAGTCACAAGTTAATTTATAATTATCATATTTTGAACTACATTTATCTAATGTGGTCAAACAATTGTGTTGAGTTTTATTATTTGACATAGATGGGGGTTTGTATGCCCCTAATAGAAGCCATTTCTTTTTGTTCAAAATTATCTCAATACTTATAGACACGATGTCTACAAATTCAAGTTCTGTCTTTCTTTCACCCGCTAGGTCAGACCTTAAATAAGCTGCAACCCAACCACCCTTGTCATTTCTGTCAGCACGCCAAAAGTGATAACCATTTACAAGCCATTGTGCATCTGGAAAGGTTTCGTCTAGTTTTGTTTCTGAAATAAATTATGCATTAAAAATAGTTTTACTAAGTATTTCTTTCACAAGATCAAATTTATTCACTAAACTGTTTATATTTAGATAAGCACATGTTAATCTAATTGGTTTGTCTTTTTTCATTTTAATGAGCTCAACAAAGATAGTTGGAATGTCATTTTCATCAGAGTTTGATTGCATATGAAATATTTATAATGTCGTCTGGTTCGAAGTACGAGTCACTGAATTGAAACGTATCACAATTTCCGCACAGCCAAGGTTGGTCCGATTTGCCTAGTTTGATGTATTGCTTGTCCGAAATGTTAGCACATTAGATATACCACCAATAGTAGCACGACTCACAGAGTACTGCACGACTGTTGGAGGCTATAGCCCTTGGGCATCCAGGTTTACCGCATGGGGTTCTGATCGGTCCCGGGTTCGGTAAGATCTCACCAGATAATTGTAAGATCATCAGATTGACACAGAATCGAAAACCAATGGGTATTGAAATATTCCTCCTTGTTTGTTGAGTATGGTAGAAAATTTGCTGCAAAACTCTTATTTCAGAAGTCTGGAATGTTCAGGAATGACAGGAATAATGTAATTTGACTTTTATTTTTTCAGTTTCACAATATTTTAAATTCAAAAATATGGTTTGTTGTATACCAGATGTTGATCTTGTAGCTAGTTCTGTGTTGTTCGTGAACCATTTCCCTTGTGTGATTTGGCAAACGTCCGTTATAGCCACTTGCAAGATGAAATTGTTTATAAAATTTGAAATTGGCATGTTTACATAAGTCTGTGTTACTCATGTGCATACTCTTATGCCTGGTAATAAGCTTCTGGATGACCCAGTGGTCAACAGCTGATCAAAGCGTCTGAACGATAGAGACTTCAGGTAGAAATGTAGTAATATCTTTAAAATTGCAAAAAATGCAAGAAAAATGGGTTGCAATTGTTCCAAATATGTTTATATCCTCCCGGTGAAAATTTCGTTGAGTTTGTAATTGTTCTTCCTGAGATTTTTTTTGTTTTGTTTGACCCTATGAATTTTTGGCTTTGATCAAAGGGAGGTAGCTCGTCGTTACGGTACATGGAAATAGCATTAAACGATGTGAAATCGTGTAAACATATCAGTAATACCTGTAGTAAACAGTTGTGGGGTAATGTCAATATCACTGTTACTTAAAATAGAAATACTTCTTTCGTAATATTTTGAGTTTTAATGGAATTTCTAAAATTTGTTTCTATGTTTTTCGTTAGGTTACATTCAGACGAAGCTCTTTATTGCATTTAGGGCCAGTTGGATGAAAGTCAATGTCGCTGTTTAAAAAAATAGGGATATCAACTAACATCGAATTATCTAAATAAACAGATATACGGTTATTTTTCGGCTAGGTATTCAGTATCCGATCCGAACATGGAACATTTAAATTACCACGAGTATGGGTATTAAAACAAACGACGACTTTGCGTGTTCAAGTTGAAACTTTTATTGCATGAAAGATTTGTATAATTTTTATAGCACTGTTGCTTACTTAACTCAACAAATGTTTCAATCTTTCACATTATGCTTACTACTGCTTGCGTATATAGGAATAAGGGAACTTAACTATTTTCAGAAGGACATTCAACAAGTCGTTTAGTCCAATATAATTTGAATTATGATTAAACTATGAAGCGATGCAATTTACTGCATTTGATAATTATTTCTTTCCTGAGATTGCAAAGTATTTTTTCGCCTCGTTTATATGTATCTACGTTACTGTATCTACGTTACTTAGCAGTTTGTGGAACTGAAAACGATATGATTGTATTTGTTGCAAACTAATTTCTTGCTTTGCGAATATAGGTGAACTATTAGTTCTTGGTTCGAGTTCATTGCTTCAAAGTTTGCATTTTGCAATAATATTATTTTTTTCTGCATGATCATACTTGTGTATTTAGTGTTATTATTATATTTTACTGCATACTATTTGGAAATTTCTTGTTATCGTATAGCTTTGCTTGATTAGTAATATTTAATGTTGAGATTTGTGTTGTTGCTTACATGTGCACAACGTGGTCAGGGGGAGATCTTATGTTCGCCTTGTGTCCGTCGCGTGTATCCGTCATGCGTTAACTTTTCATTTAAGCAACAAAATATTGCAGAAAATGAAACTCCAGACACTCAAGCGAGAAATTCTTGTTCCTAGCCACTACTTGTGTTTTAGAACATCAGCTATAAATATAAAATGATCACAACTGTGATCACCGCCTTGGAACGATAAATGCAAAACCTTGGGGTTAAAACCAGTTTGATGACTAGCCGAACCTCACACTCACCCCAAAATTAATCACAAATCAAAAGCTCGTCTAAAGCCATCCAATGGAATGTACTTATGAATAAAATTAAAACAGAATTTCCAAAACGTGACGCGTGAATCGAATATTACATAAATAATTTGAGCGCACTAATGTCGAAATTTATTAACACGATCTGAGTACAGGCTCAAAATCCTCCTAGGAATGAAACTTGGGTTTTCAAAGTTGTTCCAATCCTTTGAGTCCGCTGAATAAGAAGGTCACCAGAGCTTCACCATAGTTTCAAATATATTTAATCAATGAAAACACCAACATCAACTTCTCGGAAACCACAAGGATCAACGATTTATATTTGGAGTATGACTCCCTAGTAATCATCAAAAAAGTTCGTTCATATCATGCCCTTACACTAAAAACCGGCTGCGCCGTTCGGATCATTTGATTGCTATTCCGCTAAATAGCAATATTACCCATTTTCCTTCAAACAACAAGTTCGAGAGCTGATGTTTAAAAATAGTATTAACATCTTATGGTTGTACTCTTCAAAGTTTTTAAAAATAAAGTCCTAGTGTCAAAATTCGCCACGAGTGTTAAATAGCAAAATAATACTAAAATTCTCTAAAACTACTTAACTATATTTGCAAAATAAATTTAAACAAAAGGGACTGAAGGCTATTGGTACCTCACCTGAGACAAACCAAGTAAAATAATATGTGCAGAATATGTGCAGAGTTTGTGATGTCTGTTTTTTATATAGTTTTTTTACTCTGTATGACACATATTTGATACGGTCTTCAATAGTATGAGAAAAAAAAAGTTTTCACTTTAATACATATATTGACACGTTACCCCTCTTGTGGGTCCCATTTTAATCACAGGGGCATTGTTTGAACAAACGTAGTAGAGGAACAACATACGATGTCGCAAACCAAATATTAGAACCCTAACCCCTGATTCAGATAATAAGATGATAAAAGTTATTTACTCCACGAGACTATTAAAATCATGGGGTCCTTTGGGTCGTTGTAAGTTTGATCGCACAGTCATGATTTGAACAAACTAGGTAGAGGAAAACCATACAATGTTACACACCAAATGTAAAAACTGGGACATAGCCAGTTTAGCTTTGAAACTCCGTTGTTGCTAAAACTTTTAAAGCGGCAAACGCTCCAAAAACATTCAAGTTTCAAGCCGTTTCCCTCCATGCACCCTGCATCATTATTAATAGATATATAATGTAAAAAAGGGCAAGTTTTAAATATTTGATACATTGTCAAGCTTCATTATTTTATGTACCAGAATAATTTACATAAAACCTGGTTCAAGCGAGGCATGCTTGTTTAACTTCTCAAAACTAGATTTGAAATAACGGATTATTATGTGCAATACTTTCAAACTTTCAGATGCATAGAGATAATATTGACAGAAGAGCTTTGGAACTTGAGAGCACCCCTACAGGATAATAAAACTATCGACGCAGACAGGATTACCGCAGAAGATAGCAAGAGTATTGGATCCACTGTAAGTTTGACTGTCTATATTTTTCGTTTGGCATTTGTCCTCACCATACACTACACTTCAGAAATGCAATTTGTTTTTGGATATGCATGTATGAAAAAAGGTAAATGGTTTCCTACGAATAATACAACTACCCTTCAGAATGCTCTGTTGAACCAATTCAACTAGCTCAGTAAGGAGATTGGTGGACTGCAAATAATATAATAATGGTTTTGATTCCCGCCCGGCCACACGTGCTGGTAAGGACATTATCTGTACGACCATTCTCCCCAACTCTGATACAAGAAGGACAGTTTCAAGTTACTGGCATTAGTATGAGAACACAGTTCTGGTACCCAGCACACCTGTCAGTACGTCAAATGACTCATATGATGTGACTGACAGACTGATGAACACGCCCAAAATCCAAATTAACAAATTGGTAACATGTTGGTCTGTTTTTGTACAGTCGACACAGTCTGAAAAGGACACAGAGTCGCAGCCACTTGAGGAGGACCAAGAGAGCCTGGGGGAACAAGAGCGACTGATAAACCCTAATATCGAAGCTCTCAGCAAAGAGATGTAGGGGCAGAGTATTCAAACGTTTACATTATCTGTATTCCTCTGAATGCAAAACAAAATTGTCTTTCTTTTATCAAAAACCCAATTTTAATACATAATAGTCAATTATATAAATTGTCTATTTGAGTATTGAACAAAAGAGAAAACTGATTTATCATTCAAACCTTTACCAGTTATAGAATATCATCTGCCTTGCATTTAAACTGGCCAAAATATGAGAGTTTATATAATTATAGGATTGTTTGTTAAGTTTAGTTATAACGCCAGTAAAACCGATTTGTTTGTATCTCATAGGGACGTGCTGCTTGCATCGGGATTGTTCTTGGTAAGGGATCGTCATAACTCCGGTGGCGAAATTTTGTCAGCAGAAGACATTGATACTACTGAAGACACCGAACTTCCGTCAAATGGTTCACCTTTTGAATGCTCAGGTATTTATAAACTATTCATTATATTCATATTTCCTCGTTTCGTTATATGTTTATGTTGAACACACCGCCTAATTATGGCTTTGGCTATTGATACTCACAGATATCTGCCAGATTCACCGAAAACACTCAATTGGTCTTCACGTCCAACCCATGCGTTTTTGAAAAGAGTTTGTAAGGAACGTTCAGTCAAATGATGTTTCATCTAATCAATTATATTGATAATAACTTTTTGTTCCAACATTTTTTGTGTTATTGAAGGAACTTGCTAGTATATTCTGTATTTATATTTTTTTTAAACAACATGCCATTAAGCGCTCACCTGATTAAACGGACACCTATTGTTGAAGACCTTGTTATCAGGTTTTTGACCCTACTTGACCAAAAAAGGTAACATGGCCTCGATATTGTCACGAACACCATTCTGACCAAGTTTCAAAAATATTGAGTCATAGATCTGGATTTTGGTATAGTAATTAGTGTTTTCTATGATTGTATCTGGTTACATGTAAAATGTTACCTTTAGATTGGTAATAAGGTTTTCAACTATTTGACTTTCTGACCTAGTTTTCGGACGCCCAAAATCTGGATTTAACTAGGCCTAGACATTCTGAAGATAAACATTTTGACAAAATGTCATCAAACTAAGATGTAAAATATGGCCTCGTGAGTTAACGAGATGTTTTTCAGATCTAGTATTTAGACGCACATTACTCAGATTCAAACTCGGCCTAGGTGAGCTTAAAAGGTTGTCTTTCATGGGGTTCAAATACGAGACCTTCTAAAGCCAATGCTATAATTCCAACACTAGAATACCAGGGCGTTTTAAATGTTATGTTAAAAATACGAATAAATTCTAAATTATCAATTAAAAGCTTTACAAGCGCTTTATTATTATTCCAATGTCGATTAATGATTATTTGAAAAAAATAATATATTTTTAACAATTGGTTTCGTCAGGAGTGTTATTTTACTTTTCTGTGAATATAATGCACACATTCTATAAAACTAATATGAGCACAACGTACATATGGTGAGCTTTTGTGATCGAATTTCGTCCGTCATTCGTGGTGCGTCGTCAACACATTACTAGCAGTAGTCGTAGTAGAAATAGTAATAGAAATAGTATTATTTGTATTATAATACGCCGTAGTTGCAATTGATGAGTTTGAGAAGTGTTTTGGTTAAGTATTCAAATTAACAGATGTTGAGTGTTTTCTCTTAGTAATAGTAGAAGAAAGTGCAAGCATCATTTAAGAAAAAGACGTTGTTGTTGTTATTGTAAGGGTCGGTGCTATTAATTGTATAGTATTATACAGAAAAAAGCATCCCTGCTTATTCGTGTATTATTATTATTATTATTATTATTATTATTATACCGGATTTATATAGCGCCCTTTTCATACAAGAGTGCACGTTCAAAGGCGCTTTACATAAGAACATTTGACGTATCGCAGATACGAATACATTTTGCAATACAGTTTTAAAAGAAATCGATCAAAGCTACTCAATTATACTATAAAACTACTCTATTATACTTATACTATAAGTGCTACGTACTTAAAAACATGCATAGTAACCCTAGATAAGAAAGATCAACAAGACACTATAAAACTACTCTATGTGTATAGCTACAAGACAATTATTGACAAAATAAAAATCTAAAACTTAAACTATAAGTACTACGTAAAAAANTTTCACAAGATCAAATTTATTCACTAAACTGTTTATATTTAGATAAGCACATGTTAATCTAATTGGTTTGTCTTTTTTCATTTTAATGAGCTCAACAAAGATAGTTGGAATGTCATTTTCATCAGAGTTTGATTGCATATGAAATATTTATAATGTCGTCTGGTTCGAAGTACGAGTCACTGAATTGAAACGTATCACAATTTCCGCACAGCCAAGGTTGGTCCGATTTGCCTAGTTTGATGTATTGCTTGTCCGAAATGTTAGCACATTAGATATACCACCAATAGTAGCACGACTCACAGAGTACTGCACGACTGTTGGAGGCTATAGCCCTTGGGCATCCAGGTTTACCGCATGGGGTTCTGATCGGTCCCGGGTTCGGTAAGATCTCACCAGATAATTGTAAGATCATCAGATTGACACAGAATCGAAAACCAATGGGTATTGAAATATTCCTCCTTGTTTGTTGAGTATGGTAGAAAATTTGCTGCAAAACTCTTATTTCAGAAGTCTGGAATGTTCAGGAATGACAGGAATAATGTAATTTGACTTTTATTTTTTCAGTTTCACAATATTTTAAATTCAAAAATATGGTTTGTTGTATACCAGATGTTGATCTTGTAGCTAGTTCTGTGTTGTTCGTGAACCATTTCCCTTGTGTGATTTGGCAAACGTCCGTTATAGCCACTTGCAAGATGAAATTGTTTATAAAATTTGAAATTGGCATGTTTACATAAGTCTGTGTTACTCATGTGCATACTCTTATGCCTGGTAATAAGCTTCTGGATGACCCAGTGGTCAACAGCTGATCAAAGCGTCTGAACGATAGAGACTTCAGGTAGAAATGTAGTAATATCTTTAAAATTGCAAAAAATGCAAGAAAAATGGGTTGCAATTGTTCCAAATATGTTTATATCCTCCCGGTGAAAATTTCGTTGAGTTTGTAATTGTTCTTCCTGAGATTTTTTTTGTTTTGTTTGACCCTATGAATTTTTGGCTTTGATCAAAGGGAGGTAGCTCGTCGTTACGGTACATGGAAATAGCATTAAACGATGTGAAATCGTGTAAACATATCAGTAATACCTGTAGTAAACAGTTGTGGGGTAATGTCAATATCACTGTTACTTAAAATAGAAATACTTCTTTCGTAATATTTTGAGTTTTAATGGAATTTCTAAAATTTGTTTCTATGTTTTTCGTTAGGTTACATTCAGACGAAGCTCTTTATTGCATTTAGGGCCAGTTGGATGAAAGTCAATGTCGCTGTTTAAAAAAATAGGGATATCAACTAACATCGAATTATCTAAATAAACAGATATACGGTTATTTTTCGGCTAGGTATTCAGTATCCGATCCGAACATGGAACATTTAAATTACCACGAGTATGGGTATTAAAACAAACGACGACTTTGCGTGTTCAAGTTGAAACTTTTATTGCATGAAAGATTTGTATAATTTTTATAGCACTGTTGCTTACTTAACTCAACAAATGTTTCAATCTTTCACATTATGCTTACTACTGCTTGCGTATATAGGAATAAGGGAACTTAACTATTTTCAGAAGGACATTCAACAAGTCGTTTAGTCCAATATAATTTGAATTATGATTAAACTATGAAGCGGTGCAATTTACTGCATTTGATAATTATTTCTTTCCTGAGATTGCAAAGCATTTTTTCGCCTCGTTTATATGTATTTACGTTACTGTATCTACGTTACTTAGCAGTTTGTGGAACTGAAAACGATAGGATTGTTTTTGTTGCAAACTAGTTTCTTGCTTTGCGAATATAGTTGAAATATTTGTAGTTGTTCTTGGTTCGAGTTCATTGTTCCAAAGTTTGCATTTTGCAATAATATTATTTTTCTGCATGATCATACTTGTTTTTTAGTGTAATTATTGTATTTTACTGCATACTATTTTGAAATTTCTTGCAATCGTATAGCTTTGCTCGATAAGAAATATTTAATGTTTAGATTGTATTTGTTGCTTACATGTGATCAACGTGGTCAGGGGGAGATCTTGTGTTCGCCTTGTGTCCGTCGCGTGTATGCACTTTGAGTGATCTGTTTGAAGCCATTTTTCATCCGACTGTGTCGGTCAGTCCGACCGATTTTCTTAAATCACTTGTCTTTCCTGAGTAAAATTTGTCGGTTTTCGCGAACTCTGCACAGTCCGCGGATGTTCTATAAATACTTTGAATTTCATGGAAAACCTGAAAATATTCTATCGGACATTTCGATCCGACGAGTTCGGAATTTTGATCGGCCCTTGACATTTTATGTCAGACATGTCCGTAGGTCCGACGGAGTTTGGTATTGTCTGCACAACAATGATGAAAGCATGGGAAAATGCAATGTTTTTTAATCAACAAAAAGTGTTCTGCATAAGGATCGATACAATACATCAACAACAACAACATATACCGATCATATAAATAATAATAAGTTATAATTTACTGTATTTAGTCGTTTTTCTATACTTTTACTAATTAAATTACTTTATACTATATTATCAATTGCGTTAAAATTGAAACCACTGCCAATGTTTATTTCATAAGAAATAATAATAACGTTACTGGTGTCATTTTTAAATTCAACAAAGTAAGAATTCGAATGATGTTGACCAGCAATGTGGACATTTAGTCAGAGATCGACATATCGAACAGTTTCAATGTGCCTGTTTGTCTGCGTCCATATGTGATCTGGTAGTGTAATCTCACGTGTAATTAGATTTTAAAGCTTTAACGAAAACTAAAGAACTTTGTTTTCTTATATATGATATAAATATAAAACTAGTTGTTTCCATACTTCAGCCAAATGATATATTTATGGTATAGACTCCAAAACACAGGCTGTAGATTATAGTCGGGCCGGCTAGCTCATTTGGTAGAGCGCTGGACTACAAATCCGAGGATCGCGGGTTCTATCCCCGGTCATATATATTGTGTGGGGATTAGTCATGAAATCCTGTCTATGTCAATTCTTGCCCTACCTTTGTTTCAACTAGACCAGATGTCAATTACTGGCGTATGCGCACTTAGTACTGGTAAACTATCAAACCTACAATTTACACTGATCACTGGTTCACATTTAATATGAAGACACCTTTTTAATAGGTTTTTGGTGGTTTAGAAGATATATATATATACAGAAGTTTGACCGAAACAGCCGTCTTGTTTTATTTATGTTAGCTTGACCTTAAGATGTTTAAATCAATTGATACATACTTGCATCTCGTATTTTCTTTTGGCTTTATAATCTTTCTCATCATCGAATGTTTTCCTTAAATTGTATCGAATTGGCTTGCAAAGATCGTATGGCGTGTTATCATCTTTTCCTGAACCGCTGGGACTAATTCGACAAAACTTCACAAGAATGTTTCTCGGATGGTCCTCTATTAAAATCGTTCAAATCGTTTTGGTATGTTGAATAATTAGGCCATAGGGACACATTTTTATATAGTTCTAACACCTTAAAGCCAAAGGCTTTAATATGTGTTATGTAGCATCATATATAGGTCCTATACCATGCTTGTTTTAAAAAATGCACAAATAAACTGGCCCCACCTTGAGATTCACCAGTTTTACATAGACTTCTACAGGGAAAGCTTTTTAAAAAATCAGCTTGGCTAAAACCGCGAAACCCATGGCTTTCATATTTGGCATGCCACTGGGATCAAAACTTGTCCCTCCACGGATATACCTCAAAATATCTTTAATATATTGTCTGAAACCGCGAAGCCCAATATGGCAAGCGGTTTTCACGCATTATTCAAAAAAACTAGGTGTTTCATGGGAACCTAGGTTCTCATTCTGAGAAACTAGGTTCTCATTCTAGGTTCTTACCAAAACGTATGATCCCAAATAAAATCTTGTGTTCTCATGAAAACTTAGCATATCCGAGAGAACGACGCGAAAAGCTGTCGAGAACCTAGATTCTTGTGAAAACCTTGGATATCATACGATAATTTTTTTCTTTGAATAAAATGTGTCCCGTATTCCAAACGAGCAAGTTTACGCCGTCCGACGCGTAATTCTGGTAACCTATGTTCTCATGAGAACTATGGTTCCCAAATGAAAACCACGGATTTAGTATTAAAGATGAGAACTTAAGTTCTCGTCATGAGAACTATGGTTTTCACAGTATAACTCTGGGAACCTAGGTTCTCATGAGAACTATGGTTCCCAAATGAAAACCACGGATTATGGCCAGCGGTTCGACGCATAATCCCAAGAAACTGGGTTTTTCATGAGAACCTAGGATATCATTCTGAGAACCTAAGTTCTTACCAGAACCTTGGTTTTCAAAAAAGAAGCTAGGCTATCGCCGTTTGATGCACATTTTATGATAACTTGGGTTCTGGTGAAAACCTAGGATATCCAATAAAAACTTGGGTTCTGGAAGCCATGTGCAATCTTCTAGCGAGAACCTAGGTTCTCAGAATGAGAACCTAGGTTCTCATGAACAACCTAGTTTCTTGGGATTATGCGTCGAACCGCTTGCCATAGCCCGAGGCTTTCATATTTGGTGCGAAGCATAATTTATGGACCTCACGGGCAGCTTTTAAGACACCGTGATTTCCGTCGTCCCTCAGTCTATGCGGCCGTTAAATTAATTTTCTAACGAACGACTTCGCATTCTCAACCACTGAGCTAATTCAGATAAAATAGGAATGATCCTTGTGGACTTTTTTTTTGCAAATCGTTTTTGTCTCTTGCATATGTAGGTAACCAGAACGAAAAACATTTGTTTAAATGACAATTTCAAAAATCTTCTTCTCTACAACCACGCGGGTAGAGTTTAAATATGTGGTGTGTAACAACTTCAAATGGTCCTTTACTAAACTGTCCAAGTCATTCCCCTACGGTGAGAATGCTCACGCCCCATGAATCAAGCGATTTATATAGACTTGTATAGCAAAATAACTTAAAAATCGAAAACGACAATACCCATGTAATATGTTGCATGTAGCATGGTATTGTGGTCATATTTCAAGTTTGTTCAAATCATGTCCATAGGGTAAACATTGCTCCAACCTAAAGTGAAAACTTCGAAAAGTGTCTTCTCGGAAACCGCAAGGCCCAGAGGTGTGGTATTCGACTTTTAACATCATAGTGTTGTTTTTTAATAAGTTTGTTCAAATCAAGCCAACAGAGTCCAAACTGGCCCCGCCCTGGAGTCCACTTGTTTGCTTTGTATGTATATAGTGAAATATTTAAGAAGAACCTTCCACTATGACACCTCAAGGCACAGAATTTTGGTATTTCGGATGAAACATCGATTGGTGGTTTTGTACCAAGTTTTTTAATCATGCCCCAAAGTCAAAAGTGGCCCCGTCCTGGGGGTAACTGGTTCCATTATATGTATATATATTGAAAAGTGTAACATTCTCCTCTGATACCGAAAGACACAGAGGTTTGGTACTCGGCATGTGATTACGTAAGGTGGTTCTCTGCAATGTTTGTTAAACTCATGCCGCTTGGGTTTTACTTGTCCAACAGTTCAATTCTAGGGTGAGCGACTTAGAGCCAATGACCCTCTTGTTATGACAAATTGCCCTTTTGCTGCCAAAAGTTCTTGCTGCTAAGTGAGATTCCATCTATCGCAACTTTTTTTGACTCTGTATATTTGTGTATACACGTTCATAAGCCGCTGTTGTCTTCATAATTATTATTGCTTGGTTGCCCATTTCAGGTGCAAAAAAGGACTTCAGTGAATCGATGCATGACACGATGCCAGATAAAGATTTCCTCAAATCGTTATGTGCATCCGAAGGCATTAAGTCTGACAAAGTAAAGTATGAATGTCAAAAATTGTGTAACAGTATACTACAGATTGAACATGTGATGGATGTTTATCCGGCATACAAAGAAAACGATGTTACGAGCGTAATTTTTATCGTGACTGTGTCACGACAGTCAGATAGTATTTCCATACATCTTAATGATTTGCGTATCGATTGGATTATTAAGTCAATTGATATAAGTCATTCTGAAATATCAGGAAACATGGTAATCCAACTGAAAGAACAAGAACTTGAAATGCTTCGGAGATGTTTTGAGAAACATGCACATGCTTTAATGACAAAGCATCATTATCTTAGTATAATAGAAGGTTGTAATTACACACTGGATAACGAAACTGAATGTGCTACCAATGCGCTCAAATACGAACCTAGATTTGCTCTATATGTACATGCAAAGGGCTACATTCCAATTAATGAGGAACCCTTCGAAAAATCGTATGACGGTGTACGAGTAGTCGTTAAAGAAGGAGTATACATTCCATTTGTCAATACCGCCAATACGAAACATCCTCATGTTCGCATGGGATGTCAAATTCAACGCGCTCAACTTGCTTTGAATGGTACCCTTGGTCTTTTTATTGAGCACAGCACTTACGGTCTCTGTGGCCTGACTTGTGCTCACGTTATGCTTACAAAGGAAGAACATGCACTATGTAAGACAAACGATGGACTCCTTCAGTCAGATTCATTTTTAAAAGATGTTGACGTGTACCAGCCAGAACATCCACACGTATTGGGTAAACTAGTTGAGGCAATACAGAAAGAAGGCAGTGTGTTTGAAGCATCAATCGACATGGCACTTATACAAATTAAAGAAAGACATCCTGTCGATGGTACATTTCCAACTGACGAAACAGACACCGGTACCACTTTTTAATATATTTTTAATTTTTTATTATGTTTTTTCAGTGCAGAATTGTATTCACTCCGTGGAATATAACATACATACGTAGAATATAATATACATACATACAATCGATCTGGCCCTTATACAAATTGAAGAAAGACATACATTTCCAACTAACAAAACAAAGGAACCACTTTTTAATATTTTAATTGCTTTGCCCTCATACTATTACTATGACATAAGTATTTGTAAAATAAATCATGAACGGTCTCACATTCTTTATTTTGTGATTGCAGCTTTCGATTT
The DNA here is from genome assembly GCA_007657795.1 of Dreissena rostriformis. Lineage (NCBI taxonomy): Eukaryota > Metazoa > Mollusca > Bivalvia > Myida > Dreissenidae > Dreissena > Dreissena rostriformis. The sequence continues at coordinate 21,927 of VMBQ01006030.1, read as the reverse complement.
TGAGTCTGGAAAGACATTAAAACCAAGCATGCGCAATGGCCGTTGTTACAAATTCGGAAAGGCTTCGGGCTATACCGATGGTACGTTGATTAACACAGGACAATTAAGTTTCGTCAAAGACGTCTTCGATTTTCAAGGATATACTTTTGTACTATGCAATCAAATAAAAGTGCAGTCATCTGGACAATTATTTGCTATACATGGGGATTCAGGTGCACCCGTTTTCGTCAAGGATGGTGATGGAAAACTGGCATGCATAGGAATCGTTGTGGGAGGAACAAAGGATGGCATGGTATATGTAACACCAATAACGAGGATTCTTCAGGAGCTCGGTATTTCACAACTTAAAACGTTTATTCCTAACATTGCAGATTTGGCAAAAGATATACATTTAATCAAAAGTACCATGGAGACGTTAAGATGGAGTGTAGAATCCATACATCAAAAACTGGATTCAAAATAAACAAACGTCAAGACCGCGCTAGAGCGCGAGCGCTCATATAATTTTATGAAAATATGATACACAACTTGTAAAGAGAATATAAAGACAATTATTCAATCGTGTTTTACAATGTTATTCAACTGTACTTATAGAGATTTTGGTCATAAAATATGGTCAAATTTCCCGTAGATTCTATCAATTTTGTGTGAAAGATTTGTTCGAGGTAGACCATGAAATGATCTTGTAAACTCGGACCGTCCAGTACGGAATATATTGGATGCACGCAAATCCAATAGCGTGAAATATTTGACATTTGCATGGTACAAATGATGGAAGCTGATTGAATGATGCAAATAGGTTTACAATAATATTGTTGTGTACACTTTACGTAGAGTAGGACTCTTGTGATGACCTACCGGTAATGTAGTGCATTAAACAATTCACATCAAACGCTACAGACTCACACCCTACATTTGACAGGCAACTATTTCATATGTAATTAAATAAAATTTATCATACGGTTAAAACAAATAAATCAATTTTAATGTGCAGTCAACGTTTCTTGCTGTGATAACAATAGTAACAAAATGCAATCTATAATTAAACGAAAAGGAAGTATAATTAGGATCTCTTAAACCCCTTTAAATAGCAGTCTGATGATAAAACGGACGTATATCTTCATGTGTTAGTTTTCAAAAAGTAATAATCGGATATGTTTTAAAAATAATATTATTTTTTTAACAAAAAAATATGTTTTTTAAATACTCTGAGTTAGCATTTTCATTTTAATCAAACAAAATAGTTCTTTGAAAACACGAGCCGTGAATATCTACACGTAAAGAAAGTACTTCAGTAGGTGGTGATCAACGGTGTTGGTTTGACTTTGAAATATGATTTGATATGACGTAGAGCTTCGTCTACAATTTATTATATTATTTTATAAATGTATAACAATGATGTACCAGAATTCAAAAAGCAGAAAACAATGACATGTGTCACCAATACGCAACATGAAACTCACGATACATGTGAAAAATACTATTGAAAAACCGCATTGATGGAATCAGCAACAAAATATTCCGCGTCCTTACATAAGACGACTTAACTTTTATAAAAGAAATGATAAAGGAAACTGTCGGAAGGTTAAAAGAAAACCTCCTTAGAAACGTCATTCGAAAAATAGAAATTCTTTAAAGTGACTTTCTTTAACAGAAAAACGCAACAACAAAAAAACAAATTGAGAATCTTAAACGGCAAAGCTCAAATTTAGAACACAGGAAAGCCAGTGATTCAATAAAGCACGACGAGTGTGCGAACAACACTGAGCAATATAGTCGACGAAATAACGATAGAAGACCAAGACCGTCAATCCTCTATGTCGCTGACAAATAAAATAGTCCCATCTGGGTATCTTAAGTGAGCCCACTGATATAGATATAGCTCACATGCTAGGAAAATTCAAACCAAATACAAATCGGCCTGTTATCGTGATATTCGTCAGAAGACAAACCAATATTGACATTCTCCGTAAAGCAAAATTATTCCAAATTATTTACTCTTTTTTTTTCAAAAATACAAATAAATATTATCTGCTTACCTTTTATTTATGTTTTTGCTTCTGTATGTTTGTGTTCTTAAATATGCGCATGAATTGTACATTTGTTACTTGCAATTTTAGCAGTTAAAATGTATACTAATATGACATTACTGTTATGAGCATAGCATACTATTTTTGTGTAATTGAATATGCACTTATACTAAATTACACGTATAGTGATACTTTTTACAACTAATGTAAACATTGTTATCGCTTTGGCATGACTTTGTTTTGTTTTTCCTCGTTTAATATTCAAATGTATTTTTATGTTTGCATATTTTCCAACATGTACTTATTTGATATGCATAAAAGTGGTAAGATTTTATATTCCTACACCATCGTATGCGTGTAACATGAATCCAGTGTAAGACTAATCAATATAAAAGAAAAATCCCATTCATATGACTATATTAGTCAGGATGACTCTATGACTTCATATCAAAAATGGGTGTTTTTTCATGCTTTAAAATAGGAATACATATGTTTATTGTGAACTTTAGTTTAATGCCCGGTCAGTCAGTGTTACTGATTACTCAATACTTGTTTCACGTATTTACCTTCATTGCAAAGGTTTTCATTTAATATGTTAATGTTAAATAAATTATGTTTTGAACCTTATTAGAAGTGGTGAACCTAAGATAATATGTCTGTTTTTATTCAAAACTTTTAAGCTACCCTTTCTTTCTGAATATATATTCACAAACTCTAGTTTCATTTTCGCTTTCATATGAAACCTTTTTGTAGTGTAAAGGGGAATTTAGATGTTAAACACAATAACTCTGTCTTATTCAATATCATTGTTTCCAAAGTACATGTGTATTCTCTTTTTTATTATATAGACTAGTTTCACAATAATTTGTTTTAAGTGGCATGCTTGTCCAACTTTTTTTTTTAGTTTTTCTGTATGAGTAAATAATTATATTGATAGAACAACATAAAAATAAATAAAGGTGTATTATACAATTGTACTTTAAAAATAAAAGTAACATGGTTGTCAAACTCTTGCTTTCTCTTGTATGTTTTTATAAATATATTTATTCTACAAAGTAAGAATTACTTATGTATTTATATTATCAAATTTAGTCCAAAACAATAAATAATTGTATTAACATCTTATGCTCCTGATCAAAATCTTTCAGTACAAGGTTTAAATGTACATGCTTATAACCACCTCTATAAATAGTATGTGTGCATGTGTGCTTTTATTACACATATCAAATTAAAATAGAAGTTGTCATTTCTGCGCTAGTGTTATTGATCTTTTACAACTCTTTAATTAAATGTATTTATAAAACTGTTTATTATATGTACAAATAGCATGTGTACTTCTTGTATATATATCAATCTTAAATAGAATGTGGCATTAATGCGTTGGGTTTTGATCACATGAAACTCAATGCTAAATTTCGAAATTCCTATTGAGGCGGGTCTCTCTACTTTTGACATAATTACTATTGTAGGCATCACGGTAACATGTTGCCACACAATTTTCCTTTTAATCATAACAAGAAAACTACGGGAATTGACATTTATGATGATGTTAATTAAACCCACCGCCGCTCAGACATTGACGTATACCATCCCGACCACAATATCTCCATTACGCGAACCAGCGAATTCGGTAAATGAAAATTTAGAATACTAACATTTTATTATCGCACTTATCTTTATTCACCTGATTATAACAATATGTATCCTGAACAAATTGGCATTATTTAAACAACAGCGGGGAACAATGTTATTTCTTCACGTAAGCAATAGATTAAGATGTATAGATAGTAGGATTGTAAATGTAAATATGTGTAGAACGGAAATGAACATTGGTTTGCCTAATAATTTACCAATTAGGACACTGCACATTGGATTATTTTCCAAATTACAAAATAATTCTTCTGGTGTTTTATTTGAAAACACTTGTGGGGAAATTATTATTGAGACTCCTTCAGCCCTGAATTTGAATTTTTACCAATACTAAAATCTTAGATTGTTGACGAAAGGAGACTATCATACTGAAATATATAAAATAATATATAAAAAGGAGGACGTGTAAATAAAAAAAATGCTTTTATTATTCTTATTGTTCATACTTTGCATAAGTATGATTTTATATTGATGGTTTTACTGTTGTCAAATGACGTGTAAATAATAATAAAAAAAAAAAAGTTTTTGATTATATTATTGTTCATAATTGTCAAAAGTCTTATTTCGTATTGATGATTTTACTGTTGTTTCAACATTTATGATGTATATAATTGACTATTGATGTATAAAAAAAATCTGTATAATCATATTTTACCATATAAATAAATGTCATCATATCTTTTCAGGTGACGTGGACATAATCTCACAAAACCTCATAACCATATATTATCATATTTGTAAGTTTGTAATCAGTATTGTCATTTTTAAACTCGGTTTTTCTCATTCATTTTTCTATCTTTTTTAAACATTTATTAAAATTTGCCAATAATACCCCATTACAAATCCCAATTTCTATTCCAAATATAAATAACAGGGACTTATACGAAATTACGTACTTTCTGAAAACGTTTAATTCATTAGGGAAAAGAATAAATAAAAGGAAACTATCAGTGTTTACGTTTATGTTATTATCAAACATCATTTCAATAAAAAATTAATATTCTGCATTAATTATTTTGATATTCCGGTTCTTATGGAACAAATGCTTGCTCATTTATTCAAAGAGGACAATATTATAAATTACAAACTTATAATATGAGTAATTAAAACATTTGAAATCGACTCCGACATTACAAAAAAAAGCATACCACCGTTTTCAACATTCTAATTCAGTACCACGCGTATATCGAGACATGCCGATCGAAGATTTTTACGAAATAAATGAGAACGCACATTTCATTATTTTTAGACAACATTTTAATCACTTCGACCAAAATAATAACAAACTTTACCGGGATAAAACCAAATTGTGTCACATCTGCTTTGAAATGTTGTCTACTACATGGGGTCAGTACGATTATAACGAGTGTTGTGGGCTTTGGTGTCATGGTCGATGCGGAGATTCTTACAATTACAGGGGTTTAATAAGAATTTGTAAATTTTGCGACACCACAAGCCTGAAAACAATAACCGTTAATAATCAACCATCAAATATCTTTATAGTACCATCCACAGAAAATTGGGATCTTGATTAATTCATATCGCAGTTAAAAGAATGATATCATGTTTAGTTTTCATTTTTTTTTAGGACGACACTCATCAACATGTTCATGTTTATAGATTCATTTGGTTTTTGCTTCATTACTCATTAATTAAAAAAAAAACACCCATCATGACACTTTTGTTTGTTAGATTTAGTATGAATGATAGAAAGATAGCTTTATGTTTCAAATTGGTATGTTTTCATGATTGAAAATTTTGAATTGTTAAGAATCTTATATTATAGTTTGAATATTGTGCTTTGATGTTGTATAATATTCATGACGTGTGTTCTCAAACATGAATAATTTGTCAGTGTGTATCGTATCTGTCTAGTTTTGGTTTTACATATGTATTATCATTTTGATGGAGTAACGATTGAATAGTTATATAGATAGTACCTTAAGTGTTAGCAATTTAGATATTATTTTTTTTACATATTTTACATTGTTTGTCTATCGTCAAATGTAAGTTCACGAATACCCTTTTGGAAAGTTGAAGCAAAATAAAAAATTAAGGCAGGTCCATCATATTAGAATAGGAATTCTAATTAAGTAGAGAGGAGAAAGATGTCATCCCTTAAGAAAACATAATACTAACTTCATGGATTCATTTATATATATTAACATAAGTTATTGTTAATTTTATTTTATAATAAGCATAATTTGTAAATAACATAATCATATGAGAATAACAGATGGTTAACAAGAACAAACAATAAAACTCAATCTCAAGATAACCTGTAAAATTTGTTTGGGAAAAAACAGTCTCTTTCTTGCAAAAAGGTTTAAGACAGAATTTCGGTCGGGGTTAACGTATAAATATGGTATAACACTTAGAGTTCATATGGAGATTATTGCCGCTTTCATGATCTTATAACACTTACATAATAATGACATCAACTGTTTAAGTTTGATACATGTAATAATAGTACTACATACCTTAAGTAAGATCGACACCGCTGATAACGCAATAATTTTATCAGATTTCCGGACGAAAATACATAAGTTTGTTACGCATGTCATTAGAATGCAAGCTGCCGTTACATATACATTGCAGTCAGATTTTTCTTTCATTTTTGTTTGTTTATTGTTTATTCTTTTTAGTTGCTTCCGTTCACTATATGGAGATCATGCTTACTGCGTTCGAATTGACGCACTTGCTTTTTGCATATCATTATAATCGATTTTTCCATACTTTTTGTAAATGTGTTCCCTTAACATATTATCTTTAAACTGCAGATGAGTCCAGGGTAAAAAGAAAGGACTGCAAGTACTCGAATATTAAAAGATACAAATTGTGACATTTTCTACATTCAAGATACACACATTTTATTTGCGATTAATATAAAACTATTTACTAAGAATGGGTACAAGGTACATAACGTTAAGGATTATGCACAAGGAATCTTTATTTTGCTGGAAATAACTCTCGGAGAAACCAGATTAACGATTTCTAGACTATTTTACTAAAATAATATGCAGAAGGAGGTTTAATTATACAACTGTGCAAGCCACTATAATTAAAACTTAATTAACAAGATACAAAATGAATTTTGGGAAGATTCATTTAAATCATGTTTTGAACATTGTAGAAAAGAACCATTCAAAAATCAGTTTTTGCTTCAAAATCCATTATTCATTAACCCAGGCATAACAATTGGTAACAAACGTGTATTTTTTAAATCATAGTTTGAAACGGGCGTTCATTTTGACTTGATGAACAACGCTGAACTTTTAATCTTGTTCAGTTATGATGGTCAAAAGCTCTAATGACACTTGCTTTACGGAGCTTTTTATTCCCACCTACGGTCCATCTTATTTAACACACAGGGTACAAAGCCTATGTCTGAAATAATTACCAATGATGATTCGTTGCAAGTGTGCATAAATAAATGCTCGAATATTTTTAGTCATATTGAAACAAAATATTGGCGACATATTTTTGAAATGCTTTTTAATATTACAAGGGATACGAATTTACAATAGTTTAACTATAGAATTATACATAGAATCATAGGTACAAACTCCTTTTTATTTAAAATTTAATATGCCACTTCAGCCAACTGTACTTTTTGTCAAACGGAATGTGAAACTATCGAACATTTATTTTGGGAATGTACGTAAGCACGTCAATAAATTAGTAGCAGAATTGTTTTTTGGGTGTAATCATTTTTCAAACGTATTGTTCTGTATACTAGGACATGCAATTGGATCCTTAAACCTACTATTTGTTTTGATCAGAATGTTTATTTATGATTGTAAAATTAACCAAACTAGACCAACTCTTAAAAGCATTACAATCGTTCCTGTCCTTACATATCCATGTACTAAACGAAATTAACTACTTTAATGATAAGCGTCAAAGTAAAGAATGGTAACTATTTTGTTACATCTTTTTCGGAAGTTTTGATAAGGGACTTAGGAAGGCACTTATTTTCATATATTCCTTCGACACTTACTGTTTATATTGTAATGTTAGTTTTTTGTGTAAAATATTTGCGTTGTAATATGCATAATTTATTTGTAAACTCTGTAAGGTATTGAGTGGGATGCCCTGACCCACACACACCTATTTACGAGGAAAATAAAATATATTGGACGGATTTTTTTATCATTATAAAGCAACATGTGTTTATAATATTTGTCTTAAATATTATTTTGCTCGATGGTCTGAGGTCTTGCATTCCTGGTTAATCATAAAACAAGTCAATTTTAGGCTTTTAAATAAAATTTTAATTGAGGATGGCGAATGTTTACAAATTGCACAACGTATGTTAGGAGATATATCTTGTAACTGTAAAAACCAGACTGACAAAATCGTGTTAACTCAAAGTAAATGTGAATCTTCTTTAAGAAATCAATGCCACATTATTAACAAGCAACAGACCTTGCAAACGATATTGATACGAGCAATATGTTTAATGTAACATTAGTTTCTGATTGGATGATTTGTTTTGAAGCTGGGCATACCGGGTGAACATCGACATATTTTTTAGCTATGAACCCCCAAATACTACACCCTTAAAATGTCAAGACATGCAAAACAAGCATGTTTATAACATATTTGCAATATCTTGGAGAGGCATGTGGGGGGGGACATTATTTTTCATACCAGAATATGCGTTCGTTTTAGCTGAAAATGGTCAATTTTGGCATCAAGCAAAAATCAAACATCTCATCGGGCATAGAAATGTTTACAAAAATAAGTACTTATTATTCTTTAGAGAACAAATGTAATACACATGTTTAAATACATAAAAACTGTATTAGATTATATATTTTATAATATTTATTTTTGGTTCAAATATAGGGCCGACTAAAGCATTTCATGAAACTTGTGTTTTTTTTTAAGTCTGAGAAGCGACACCATTCTTATTTATTTGATTGTGTTATTTTTTACACACTTGTGGTTTGTGGTTTGTATGTTAAATTTTGTTTATTTTGATTAACCATTTATTATGTCGAATGTTTAAGCGCTTCGTTGTTTGCTTATTACGTATCGTTTTGTGATATCTGCTTTTTGTTATGTGCCTACTTAATAATCAAGACTATAAGATACTTTACGTGATTGTTGTTTTATCTAATCAACGGTATGTGTTGAATGACAAAGAAGGACGCGAATATTGTGTATGGACGAGATAGTTACTATTTCCATAATATTTTTATAATATGAGTCTATGGAAACTGTGGTAAACACGTATGCCTTTAAAAGACTAAATGTTAAATGAACAAGAGATGTGTTTGTCAGAAACACAATGCCCCCTATTTCGCCGCTTTGATTTTTTTTTTACCTTTGACCTTGAAGGATGACCTCGACCTTTACCTTTCACCACTCAAAATGTGCAAATCCATGAGATACACATGCATGCCAAATATGAAGTTGCTATCTTAAATAATGCAAAAGTTAAGACCAATGTTAAAGTTTTTGGACGGACGGACGGACGGACGGACGGACGGACCGACAGACAGACAGACAGACGGACAGACGGACAGACTGACGGACAGTTCAACTGTTATATGCCACCCTACCGGGTGCATAAAAACAAAGCACTTTGAGAAACTGAATGTGATGAACATCATACCGATTAAAATGCAACACAAATCGTATTTAAATCAAATATATTTCATTCGCAACTAGCTTTCATAAGAAACTTTTCTATTATATCGTGCATAACTATTAATAGAAGACTCAATCAAAGATTCATGAACGAGTTCCTATTTGCAACATCTGCTTTTGTCAAAGAAATGTTATTGACATATAAATGGGTGAATACATTATTGATTGTATCAATAAATCAATCAATCAATAAAGCAATCAATCAATCGATGTGTGCCCCGCTCTCCGTCAGCAGAATCGTGTCTGGATTCGGGCTTGCCAACGTGTTTTCAATGTATCAAACGCATGCACATTTGTTGTGTCATATAAGTTTTTACCTGAAAAGTAAATTTCTGCTATCTTAATAGAATTTAGAATGAATAACACAGACCAAAGATCTGTGCTAACATGTTTTTTGCACAAACATGTCAAGTAATTTAGCAAGTGTAGTAAAGTCAATTTCTTATCTCCCTTTTTATATAACATACATTTACTTCTTTGTGGGAATTTTGTCCTCTCGCCAGTTTTCGTTCACCCATGAAAGCTCGTGCAATGTTGGTCATGTCCAATCGTTATTTAGAATTGATCCGATGCAAGATTTTCATTGGTCATTCAAATGTTACTGTTGATTTCATTATACAATAGCTGACCATGCTTGCATTTGCCAAGACCGTCTCGTGGACGCAAGTCCACGTGGCTATCATTTCATTCCAACCTGGTGAGTTGTTCAACTACTTTTCTTTATTTAACATTATTGCATTATGAAATGTGTGTTAATTAGTGTAATTATTGTGATATTCATTTCATTCATATTTCCTACGTAGTATCGATTGTTTTTTTTTCTGTTTGTAAAATATTGTCATTGTTTTATTTAGGTCTGTTCCGTCATGGCTATATTGGTCAGCGTCAATAAAAAAAAAATAAACCTTCACGGATTTGCTTAAATGATGTGCCCCCACTCCCACACCCACCACACAAGTTCTACAAAATGGTTCAATTTATGTGTACAACTTTTATCATCTTTTTTATCCCCGTTTTATGAATTAGTTTATACAATGATATCTTGTCGACACGAACATTTTCAAACATAACCATTTCACACAGGTATAAACAGAATCATTTGCAACGAAATGATCCACAAACTGTTGGAACGAAAGCGGCTGATCAAACTGGGGTTGTTTTATTTTGCCAGCAGGATGAGCATGTTGGATTCCTAGTCATTCACCTTGAATGTGTAAAGATTTCTAGTCAGTTTTATTGAAAAAATAGTCTAAATTGGTATTCTACTTACATAACAAGATCCCTGTTCGCATGTCTAAATACATAGAACTGTCTTAAAATTAAAACGTGAATCTGTCTTTAAGGTTTAGAATGTGAACTTATGGTGTGTTTCTGGCAACTTCAGCAATATTATTATTATGCTTCCCATATATATATATCAGTCGGATCTGGTCGGATGATTTTTCACAGAGTTATGGCCCTTTGGAATTTTCCATTGTACATATAGTACAATTCTTGTCCGAGCTATTTCTCAGCAACTTATTGCGGGAATTCAATGAAACTTTATGGGAAGCTTCACTACCAACAGGAGATGTGCATATTATCAGCCGGTTATGGTCGGATGATTTTTCACAGAGTTATGTCCCTTTGAAATTTTCTATAAACTGTACATATAGTGCAATTCTTGTCCGGGCTATTTCTCCTCAACTACTGACTGGAATTCAATGAAACTTTATGGGAAGCTTAACTACATTGAGGAGATGCGCATGTTATTAGTGGGTTCTGGTTAGATGATTTATTTATAGAATTATGGCCCTTTGAAATTTTTAAGTTGCTAAACCATCCATCGTATTATTTTGTCAAAAGTTATGCCCCTCAAGACATTTCCTTTTATCTGAATATATAGTGCAATATTGTGACAAAAAACAACTTTGGGGAGCATCACCCGTCTCCGACGGTTTCTTGTTTTTATTTTGGCAACGTTAGAAGGTTAATTTCGTGAAACGGGGAAGATCATACGAGACTACTAGTAATTGGGTAGCGAGAACGATGGTGGATTTCATTTGATTTTCTGTGGTTTGGTCAGGATTAGCGAGACGTTTATGTAGTAATGGTCTAAATTTTAATTTAACGCTGAATGCAGGTATAGTTATCCATTTACCTCTGGTACCAATCGTGAAGTTTTAAAAATCAATGAATTAGACCAATTATAGCGCGACAATGCGGCACCCATGATCAAATGTCGCTTTTCATTTTCGTTCGTCGCGCTAACAAAAACGTGGGTCATATCTTGTTGCCTGTCGTGTAGGCAACAGGCGTTAGCCATTTTGACACTTGCCAGGTTTCGTACATACATTATTTTTTGGACTACGTTTGTGTTTTTCTTCAGTGGATATTACTTTCGTAAACAGGCATTCGGCTGATTTGGTTCGGGGAAAATGTGAATGTATTAAGTTAATGGTGCATTTGCAAATATTTCAGGATAATAATATATTAAAACCTCTTGATAGATATTCAAGAAAATGCTGATGAATAATATTGTTCTTGGCCTTAGAAATTTTTGCTTTTTATGACTGAATGTTGAGGTTGCTTTACACCTTCTCAGCCATTGCGTCCTGATACAGAAAAGTTTCTTATAGTAAGCCAATGTTGCTATTTGACACTGACTTTTTGTTCTGAATTATTTTCAGAATTAATGCAATGACAGATACTATACGTATTTATAATGTTACCCCTCATCATGTTCATGTTAACATGTCACATATAAACACAAGAAAACTGAAATATGCGAAGCATTTAACAAACACATGAATTATTTACAGTTTTAATGTTATTCTGACTATATGCAATCAAGGTTAGCACAATGTACGCACTTGTATCACATACGCGAAATGTTCGCTTCGATATCACATGAGTGAACACCTTTTTAGCCCATCATCAGGAANCAGGAATGGATTGCCCCCCCCCCCCTCCCTGACACACACTCATGAGTAAACTTAGCTTAATTTTCCCACATTGTCGGGCTAAAGCATTTACATGCATAACATTAACGTCATTGTGTTTATTTGTATTACGTCGGTTAATGTTTATGGTGTGTTTCTGGCAACTTCAGCAATTTTCTTCTAAATTTTTAACACGACAAGGGCCTCATTTATTTGGAAAATGATGGGATAAATAAAATACCAGTTAAGTGTTATTAACTTTAAAGTTTATTTGATCATTACGAAACCACCAACCAATAGTCAAGTCTCGTGGTTCAGGTTTGTTAACCTCGCTTAATAAACCTATATTCAACATTTACCTAGTATTCTCACATGTATTCAGCAGATACTAGTATTACATCCATACATACATTCTGAAAAGTTTGCTTTCAGCACAACTAACACCGTTACTATCGTCCAATATATCAGATATTAATGTTTCCAATATTTGCAGTGAGGACATTCCCTGTGGCACACGTTACCAGGGATACGCACACGCACTGCCTGGCTGTGAGACAGTCACATGGGCATTGGTGGAAGTGGGACACAGCTCCCACTGTCAAAGTCAAGAACACACGCACTGTTTGTGGCACACGAGGTCTCGTCTTTCCCTCCAAAGATGAACAACTTATTTCCTTCGGACTCAAAACTGTAGTGTTATAACTTTGGAACTGGAAATGACTTTGATTTCATGGTGGACCAAGTGAGGGTAGTTAAAGCGAATGTCATGAAGTCGTCTTTGAAAATGTCCTTGAAAACGCACACCTTATTATTCAATGCGATGCAGTGGTTATATCCATGTGACTCTTGTCTTGTCCTCAAAGGCCTTGGCAAGTCATCGAGTTTGACCCAGCGTTCCTCTTTGATTAAACACGTACTTCGACATAGATTTATTTGTGTTGATACCTCCTAGTACAACTATAGCGTCAATTCTACCATCTGCACTGGGTGTCCGCAAAAGGGATAAGTCTTGGTTACACTTGTTAACACATGATACACAATTTCTCACATACTTGCATGCCATTACGACTAACTCTATATGCCTCATGTCCAATTTCAATAGATCTAACTTAGAAAAGATCGTCGTGGAATCGCTTTCTCTTACCGTCGGCTCTTGATCCACCCAGTATACAAGGAATTTGAACAATAGTATTCGAGGTACATAACTCAATTTTAGATCAGTAACCAACTGCATCAGTCGACTGGTAAACGCAACAATCTCGCACGTCTCAGAACTTCCGGTATATTCTCAAACAGAAATGTCAGCACGTTTGTATACACATTTAACCGGTACGTCTTTGCAAGCAGCAGGTATCTAGTACATTTAGAGTTGGTAACATTCCCAAGAAATTCTCGCACACTTGTGTAAGTGTATCAATCTGCATATAGTCGGCCAGTTTTTATACATCGTTGATATTTGTGTCATTTAGTGTTATTCTGCCCGAGTACGTATAGTAAATAATGTCAACCATGGTGTTGTCGCTGCCAATCGAAATATGCACCTTTCCTGCAATAAATGTAAACAGGTTGTATAGTCCGTAACGTTCGGGCTAAAGAGTAACCACGCTTTTCAAAAAAAGACGAGATGTAAATGATATTCTTTTGTGTTTTATTGCATCTTGCCTCAGAAAGTTACGGTTCTGCTGCTCCGGTCGGTATATAACCATTGTGTAGTTAAATGGCAATTAAATTTAAATACATGACCTCTTTTATTGCTATTTAACTTGAATCGTGATGCTATGGGTTTCATTTGTATTTACACTTGAATGTTAAATGAATAATTCTGGGCCAAGTGTGAGCTCCTTAAAACCACTTTATAAAAAGAAATAAGAAGAAATAACATATGGTATAAATTGGTACATAGTAGTCTGACCTTCCTGTCTCTCCCTCATTCCGCTGTTGTAAAGCGCTTGGAAGTAGGGACACATCACCAGGACATACCAATGAGCTTTCTGTTCCTGAAGATTTCCAAACGTATCCTTGTTTTTGAATAAGCATGCATATGCTTAACAGCGATGTTAAACAGTTGTTAAACATTCAAATTTAAGGCCAAATATGTGTATGGTTGCTAAACATGAATAGTGAACACCTAAACGCAAAGTGTTTTTCCACATTTTTCGAAACCTAAACGCAAAGTTTGACGGAATTTCAGACGGATAGACAGGCGGACAGACGGACGATGCGATCATTATATGCCCACCTTCGGGGGCATAAAAATTAATTTAGCAAAGTATGTTCAAGTTCTGCGAATACTTCACAGCAATACTTCAAATATATATACATTATCATAACTTTACATAAACGAAAATTTAAAGTTTCACATACACTTTTTCTCATGAAAACAAAAGGATGTGGGTGTGTTGAGAGTACGGTATTCACAGATAACATCCATGCAAGAATCAAAGCTTTGTATCAGGCGGTATTGATCTTAGACGAAACACACCATTTGGGGTTTACCAATAATTCGGACCTTTTGAATAAGTCCAAAAGCAGGTCAAATGAAATGGGTGTGCTGAGTGTGTTAATGGAGCTCGATTGGTCATCGTCGTCTCAGGTAATACTTAAAAGTACCCCGGATACTTTTAAGTAGACTACAAAGTACCCCGGAGTATGGTCGGGTGCCTTTAAGCGTATTTACCGTACCCGAGGTATATTGTAGTTAACTTAAAGAGTACCCGGGGTACTTTTTAAGTAGAAACTGTGCCGACAACGACCAATTATGCGATAATAGAAAAATCCATGCAAGTATCAACGTTTTGTAAGAAACGTTATTGATGTTACACGAAACGTGTCATTTTATGTTAACCTCGTACGTGTGAACGGAAGAACGGACTGGCAAAATGTAATACGCAACTCGTCATCCATAGATGCCGCGGCATAAAAAAAATGCATGGATTTGCGTGCGCTGACCAGACTGTCCTTATAACATTGTAATTTTTATCACATGCTATACCTTGTTTTGAATGTAATACAGACATTACGTATTTTTTCATTGGCTACAGATTCAATAACTAACCAATCGCATGGCTTTATTTTGGTGAAATGACGTTGTCAACATGAAATGACGTCACGATAGTAAACAACTTTAAGATCTATCAGCATTTGTTTGGTCAATTTAAGATGTATTTTATTTAGTTTAAAAGCATTTGATAAAAGAGATCTGACACTCGTTGTCATATCATACCATATTTTATTTAACTCGTCCAGGAAATTCGTTAGTAAGCTCGCCAAAGGCTCGCTTACTAACAAAATTCCTGAACTCGTTTAATAAAATATGGTATGATATGACAACTCATGTCAGATCCTATATATAGTGTATTGGCGTCCGGATTGTGATTAGCGTTCTATTTGAAAATGACGTAAATATGTTTAATGCCCACCTTGTCTCCAGCTATGATGGTGACATCACAATGCTCGGACTGGTTTACCATCTGTTGGTAGAGGTGCTCTGAGAGAGACAAGGAATGTTGTCCGGCTTCCCCAACCTTACGAAAGCAGACGACATTGTGGTCAGAGGTTAACGACCGTCCCTGTGGTGGCACGTGAAATTCGCTGTATTGATAACCATTGAAGCCTTATTTTAGTGATATGTTTAAAAGGAAGAAATCTCAAACGGATGTATGTCATTGTTGTATATGTCCGTTCCATACGATTACAGAGTCTTAGATAAATTGTAAAATTCCCTCTTTCAAAACTACACTGCCTAAATCCACAATATTGAGTTTACTTGCTATCGTTCGTTTTACGAAAATAAATAGATTTAATAAAACACACCTTGCAATTACCAAGCAGTCCAATAAATGTGGATTCTGTATGTACAATATTGCGATAATACGATTATTTTATGTTAAGTGTAAATAAAACACTCACCTACTCAATCCTATATTATGACAAGTATTTAAATGGCAAGCCATTTCCCTCTAGGGATAACTGTAAATAAAAATCAGGTATATATATATACATATGTGGCGTGTTCTGAGAAAACTGGGCAAAATGCTTGAGCGTAAATTGTCATCCCAGATTAGCCTGTGCAGTCCGCACAGGCTAATCAGGGACGACAATTTCCGCTTTTATGGAATTTTTCGTTTAAATGATGTCTCTTTTTAGCGAAAATCCAGTGTCGGCGGAAAGTGTCGTCTCGGATTAGCCTGTGCGGACTGCACAGGCTAATCTGGGATGACACTTTACGCCCAAGTATTTTGCCTAGTTTTCTCAGAACGCGCCACATATATGCTGCTACTCTGAACTCTGAACATGCTCAACAAGCATTCTACTGGAAAATGAGTGATCGTCGAAAATACCCAATCTGACTATTGGTAAACCTACCGTGAATAAAATTGTACATTTGACATATTCACGCCGGGTATGCGAATACTTCGTTGACGGATGGCACTTCACTAACAGAGAACAACAAACGCCACGCGCGAGAGGTATGTTCCTCTGTTTTATTTAAAGTTATATCCTAAAGATTAGTTTTTAAGACAAGACACATGGTCGAGTTGATAAATGGTGTATCCTTTTGTATTGGGAATACACAATTTCACGGAAGAATGGTACAGTTTTGGCCAAAAAATAGAAAATTCGATCGGAAAACAGCATAAACTGGATGAACAGTAAACATTTTAACAAAATAAAACTACTTAGAATTATTGCAAGAAATTGTTTACTATTCCAGCATGTAGAGTAATCACTGTGCTTCAAATACTGAAATTTTAATAGTATTCAATGAAATATAAACAAAGATAGAGCATGTTGTAATAGGTGGCATACATAAAGTTGCAGGCACTTTGTTTACCGATAAAGGGCACTTCAGATTACGGAGACTTTCAACAAAGCGGGCACTCTAATAACTGAGTTTTATCTTCTACCTTAAATGCATTTATTTATATTATGGCTATTCATACGAAACATTTTGAAAATATATTTTTCAAAAATCACATTACTATTAATTTATACTATGTTTATTATAATTGCAATTTTCAAATAAGATAATATTTATTATTAAATAAATGTGTACATAATGAACTTGTTTTTTATTGGTAACTTGAGATTCAGAGAAATGAAAATACAACGGATAATGCGGATCAACACAATCGTGTTTAATTTTACTTATAGCAGGGCTCTAGATAACGGTAGTGAAGGGGTCTTTATGAGGCAAATACACATTTGTTCTTCATAAAATCCTATGTCGGTTGTGCTTATTTGAATCGCATCATCAAGACGATACTTATGCGTAGCAACAAAATTAAAAAGAGAATGGTAAAACTCCCTTAATTTTGAGCCCTGCTTATAGGGAGCACTTCCCTTTACGCAACGCTAACGTTTGCTCGAAGTGCGATTCACCTGACCCTAAATCACTGTATTGGTTGAGTTTAAAGAAACACGGGTAAAATTAAATCGTAAAAACAACTGATTCTGGAAAAAAGGAATGCGTACATAAAATGTTTAAATGTCATATTATGGAGTCAGTACTTAGTATACCCCCACAAACNTTATTTTTTTTTTTAATAATTCACCGTTTTTCCGCGAATTTCTTTCTTCGCAATACGAAGTGCTATACCATTAATCACCCTAACAATGTTCCGTGTCTAAAAACCAAATAAACAGAACATAAATACAAAAAAGCTGAAGAACTCACCTCTCGCGCGTGGCTTTTGTTGTTCTCTGTTAGTTAAGTGCCATCCGTCAACGAAGTATTCGCATACCCGGCGTGATATTGATAATCCAGACCCGTCGAGTTCCTCGTGAGTTTCACTGAACATTTTTTACTGAACAATTATACCGTCGATACTAGGGAGGGAAGAAATACGTACATCCATGTAATCTAAAGGAGTAAAGGAAACCCCTAGCCACCAAAGCAGTTGGTAAAAGTGTATATTAATTGAATTAAAGATGAACTTATGATCATTTGGATAAATACGGTTTTGTGTTGCTATTATGAACGTAATTAGCAGAGGGGGAACGGTTATTGTTTAGCACGAAAAATGCACGATATTCTTTTGGCAAATATATACTCAAATGAACATCTAAAGCAACACCTACACTTTTCATTATTTCTTAATAATTTAAGGACGGACTTCGTCAAAAAAGGAATATTATCAAATAAATCAAATGTTAATATATCCTAAACATTTCATTTGAATTGATCCACGATTCGATTAATTATCATTAAACGAGCTATAGAACTATCAAATAAAAAGTAACAAAATCAAGTTCGTGTGAGTTGTCACAGAAACAAGCGGATAACGACAACGAGCGAGGCCTGGTATATTAATGCGCATGGGGGGTTTGAGGGCTAGGGTTAGGGTAAGGGTTAGGGTTAGGGGTCGGGTTAGAGTTAGGGTTAACCTTAACCCTAACCCTAATCCGACCCCTAACCATAACCCAGGGTTATTTCCCCTATTCCAGGCCTTGCTCGTTGTCGTTATCCGCTTCCCCAGAAACACGGACTGGTTCCGTTGCCTGAGAATACAGTCGCAATGTTCGGACGACTCTTCAACTGAGCGGTTCGATGGAGGTTCATCACGGTTGCACATTTGAAACAATCAAGCAGTAGAAAAAAATGTGTGTGCATTTTAGTAAAAAAAAATGTCAAATACTAATACACATGTCTATTTAGTTTATGTTTTAATGAGATCATCTATCCGCGCCACAAATGTGTTCATTTACCTTGATATGAATCTTGTAGACTATCGACTGAACTGAAAGATAAGATTGCATCTTTTTTAGAGCTACATCACACAATTACGAATCTGCACACAGTTCAATATGCCGTTTAAAGATTCATATAAGATGGTCGCGCATAATAAGTTTAAATGAAAAGAACCATAGACTTAACAAATATACAAACGTGTAAACTTACGTCGAAAACCAAAATCATCATTTCATTTATATATTGTATATCTATATTGTATTGTATATTGTTTACGTTGATGTAAGCAAGTTTTAAAAATTCGCACGTCAAAATATTAATAATTATTATTTTTTCAAGTTTTAAAAACGAGTTATACATTTGTGGAAATATAGAAATGATTCTGTATAAGTCAGGCAAGTCCCGGAACAGCGGTTTTAACAGAAGTTCCAAAAGCCATGAAAGCGGATACCAGGAGAGAACCTATTCTTTAAACGTGAGTAAATCGCTGCAGAAGAAGCTTGCCGCTACTAAACAAGATGTTGTTGTGTACGAGACTGGATGTGAATGCGATTATTACTAAATAGGCCTGGTATATAAATGCGCATTCTTCAATTTGCGGTTGATCATTTTTTTCGGTGATACTTCTCTTCCATTTAAATGCTGCAAAATACCGATACATGATAAACAAGGAAATTTGGTAGAAACACAGTACAAATTAAGTACAGGGCGACAATCTATCTACACGTTGAATTTATACCACACAAAAAGCTCATGTCTGATTAATGGAAATAATGCACAGAAGTTTACTGACGTTCATCTTCCAATCATGTTAAAGAACATAGAAGACATGTTATTGCCTGAACAAATAACACCAACAGATATAAACAAGTCTTTAAAAAACTTTTTTATGTTTTTATAACAAGAAGAAAGCAAAACCCTCGAGTGACCACCATGAGTCTGATGTCAATGACAATGAGATAGGCCAATTGAATTAGACTATTCAAACAGTTCGCAAAGAGAAACAAATTCGTAATACTACTCAGAGCCAGGAATCAGATATAAAGGGTATTTTGACTGATTTTATGAAATCTATTTCTGAACAAATACTCGAACTAATAATGAATTAAAAGAACACGTAAGAAAAACGTCGGCTCAAATAGAACAATTTAAAGACATCATTTGCGGTCTCAAAAAGCACCATAGTCTTTGCTGTAATGATATTTCTTCAAAAATGCAGGACGTTGCTGAAGAATCAGAGTCATTTAAAAACCAAATGAGTGTGCCAAATGAAGGACTTCTCAAAATATTATAATCGTTTACCGACTCTATCAGAACTCAGTTGTCTGCTATTATAGATAACAAGAAAGAAAATCATCATTCAGTACAGTCACAAACTACAAACCAATTACCATCAAATGTAAACAGAGAGAGAAGTCTTCATGCAGATCTTTCAGCAAACACAGTTGAAACCCCTGTAAGCATTGAACGACGGGGAACTCTCGTCATTGGAGACTCGATTTTGAAAGGAATCCAAAAGCTTATGGAAGGGAAAATCCGCCAGTACATGCATGCTGTTAAATGACATTCTTATTTTATTACAGAACATGCATGCTGTAAAATGACATTCTTATTTTAACTACTGTCATACGCTTTATAATACATGGTAGTTGCCTCTTGCCTAGTAACATTTGCTGTGCAAACCACTTCATCCAATTGTCACATATATTGATAAGTTTATAATTACTTCATATATATCTTTTCTTCGTGTAAGTTATTGACAACTGCAGTTAAACTTTTGGAATTTGTATTAATGCTAATTCTAACGGCGTTCTTTTTTTTACTATGTGCAATTGGCTATGTTGCTACTGAATTTAACTAGCTGTTAATATCTTTGTGGATCTACATTACTTCTTAAGTCGATTGCTATTGCGTCTCTGATTTAGAATTAGTCTGCGGTTTTGCATACACCGCCATTATAAATAGTACACGTTGCAAAAAAAGAGAACCAGTATTAAAAAACCTAATTCTAGAGCTAATTTCTAGCGTAAATTACTATTGCCGGGAGATCACTCCAAATATCAAAATCGAAAATCTCCGGAGACACTGGTAGAACGGTGGTCCAGGGATATATCTTCGGGATACGAAAGTTATTGGTTCGAGTCCCGTGAAGAGCGGGGGCAGCGTATTTATCTCTAATTACTGCCACACCTTTTTCAATTATTACAGACAGCTACCGGTATGTAGCACATAGATATATTAAGATCAACATAAAATGTCATATATAGCTTAGAGTCACAAATGGATATCAGAAGGATTCGAAGAGGTACCGTAATTTTCTATTTTGATGACTAAAAAACGTGCATTTTAAGACAGAGCTTTACATTACAGTGCCCGCTACAATTCAAAAAGTCAACATGTTGTTTCCATGATAGGTTGTGTTTTGAAATAGCATTTTATAATACTTGTACCTTTTAAAAGATGCAAATAGGAATTTTTTTATGGTAGTTGTTGTTGCATTAAATATGAATTGCTATGAATGGAATCGTGAAAATTGTATGTGCTTCTTTAGTATTGTATTGGTTATAATTAATACCTGTTTAATTTATCATCTAGTGCCTTTACATGCAATGCCAATTGTGTTGTTGTTTTGGAAACATAATTGCATTTTGTTGTAAATAATGAATAAATATTTTTTATTTGAACAATTATGAGATTTTCAATCAATTGCTCTTCATTGGATATATTCCTTAATTAAACGGGCATTGCTTTAACATTTGAGTCTGGCTCTGGGAAAATGGGACTAAATGCATGTGCTCAAAATGTTGTCTCAGATTAACCTGTACCGTCAGCACAGGCTTATCAGGGACAACACTTTCCACCAGAGACTTTTTTAACGAAAAATTCCATTAAAGCGGAAAGTATATCACTGATTAGCCCTGATAAACAATTGACAAACATGCATTAAGACCCATTTTCCCAGACCGAGGCTCAATTA
>VMBQ01006029.1:0-61915 GCA_007657795.1 Dreissena rostriformis | reverse complement strand
AAAGAAGCCATGTGTGACGACCGAGATCATTGGCCTCTGCGACAAAAGAAGACAGCTGAGACATAAGAAGTACACCAACCAGATCTGTAGGACAGAATATCATCAAGCGAACGGGGAGGTGAGGAAACAAAATGAATAAGGCAAAGGAGGAGTGAATTTTAGGAGCAATTTGTCATCATAGACAAAGTTATAACTTCAGGCAACAGTAAGACGACCTATAGCACCCTTAAGAACCTTTCGAAGACCAGTCAGAACAAGGCCAGTGTTATAGCAGACGCTGACGAAAACCTCCTGACTGAGCGTGCCTCAGGCATGAAAAGGTGGACCGATTAATGTTTTGATCTTTATAACTACCAGCAACAACCAGACCCCAGTCTCCTTCAGAATGATCCCAGACCAGAAGCCGACTAAGAAAGCCCGTCCATACTAAAGGCAGGGGTAAAGGGGGCAGTGCTCAGCTGGAAGGCAGGAACATTTCCGAGAGTGGATAACATCCCTTCCGAGCTAATTAAGCACGGAGGAGAGCCAACCACTGCATCATTGGCAGCACTATGCCAAAGGATCTGAGAGGAGAAGAAATGGCCCAAGGTGTGGACCAAGTCTCTGGTCATCCACCAAAGGGCTACATCAAGCTGAGCGAGATTTACCGTACCATCAGCCTTATTAGACATTCCAGCAAAGTCCTGCTACGCATCATCATCTACAGACTGAGAAGCAGGGCAGAGGAACTGCTGGCAGAAGAGCAGGCTGGATTCAGCGCTGGGCGGAGCTTAGTTGAACAAATCTTAAACTGCAAAATCATCATTGAGAAACACCTGCAACACCAACGTGAACTATTTCAACTTCATCGACTTTAAGAAGGCGTTCGACCGCTTGTGACATAATAGCCTATGTCAGGTTCCGAGAGAATTCAAAAGTGACTAAGGGCTAGTGCAAGTCATCAAAGAACTATTCTGAAACGCCAGCAGCGCAGTATTTCTCAATGGAAAAACGGGTGACTTCCTCAGGACATCAGGAGGCGTGCGTACGTTAGGGACGTCAGCTCCCCCCGTTACGCTTAACTTTTTCCTGGACAAGATAATGCAGGAGACCCTCCAAAACCACCACACTTCCATCTCCATCTGAGGTAGACCAATATCCAACTTGTTATTCGCTGATGACATTGATCTCATGTGTGACACCAGAAATTAGCTCATCAACAGACGAACGAGCAGGATAATACCTGACGAGGTCAGCACGGAAAAGTCGAAGATCATGGTGAACAGCACGAACAACAACCGTGCATACCGGTACATCTCCCTGAACGGCACGAAGCTGTAACAAGTGACCAGCTTTAAGTACCTGGGAGCGACCCTGTCCAAGGATGGTACTAGTACTGCTTAGGTCCGAATAAGAATGGCTACAACAACCTCAGCAATGGCCAGACTGAGCCGGTTGTGGACAAGCAGCTCCATCAGCTTCCCCATCAAGCACAGGCTACTGTACGGCTCCAAGACCCGTACACTTCACGCGGACATAAAACGCAGGATATAGGCCTTTGAAAACAAGTGTCTCCAAAGACTGCTTCTAATCTTCTACATAGAGCACCAGACCAACGAGTACATCCGGAACATGACAGCAGCACTTGTTGGCCCACAAAAACCCCTTCTGGCGACCGTCAAGCGACAAAAGCTGGCTCTGTGCAAGACTGTGCTCCAGGGCAAGCTAGAAGATTGTCGCCGTCGAGGCCGTCAGAAGAAAAGCTGGATTGACATTGTGAAAAAGTGGACGTCCATCCCCATGGATTAGCTCCTCCCAGCATCCCACAACAGAACTAACTGGCAAAGTAATGTGTTCTCGTCCCTCATTTCCACCCAACGGCCAGACCGATCAAGGGAATGATGATTATGATGATGTTTGCTTAACGAACTACATACATAATCATATTTTTATTAGACAACGACCCGCGACTTTTTTTATGCAGACAGAGAAGAAAAATATGTGTGGTTTAATATGGTAGAAACGGGCGGAGTCTTATGTTGTGAAATACGTTCCAAAAAATCCAAGACATTTATCAGTAAAATGCACGTTTTTAAACGCCCAATCTTTCTTTTTTTTTGACAAATACAATGAACACTTTCTGCATTACACAACACAGTAAAAACACAAAGCAAGTGTTGTATCGAAGTTTATCAACATGTTCATGTTTTATTAATTGGAAATTGTATAAGCATTTATAAGCGTTATATATTTAATTTACCTAACAATTCATATGACGTCACATCGATTTGACTCAATCTTTAAGAATGAAATCGACGTTATTTTGAATTGGTTTGTTGTTGACATTACATAAACGCATGTTTTCTCGCAAACAGAATGGCTAAAAATAGATTTGAATAGTTCTAGTATTATACATACGAATGATATATGATTTTGATGAAGAATCGAAATAGTTTAAGGCTAAGTGTTTGTTATTAAGGTAATAACCAATTGTTTGTCATTTAGATGCTTGTTATCTGACAACGAGGGCGTCAGCCCGAGATGTCAAATTCCTACCCATTGAAACTCCATTGGTTATTAACGCAATTACCAACTTTTAGGGGGAATTTATTTGGGAAATAATTTTAAAGTAGTTGGCCATAGTTACTGACAATATAACCTTTTACAGGTATTATTTTTTAAAGTGGGAGTACGTCAAAAAGCCCGGCCACTATGCGGCCTGATTGTTTAAAGTAGCAAACTTCTTTTATGTATTTTGATTAAACTTATCCGATCGTGGAGAATTATTTAAACAATTAAACCATTGGTTTTGATGATATGAACGTACAAATTTTCTACTAGCATATTATAATGTCCATCAAGAAAACATCGATATCAATTGGCATGCATGATGTTAAACGATTGAAAGTAAGGTGCAGATATGAGGCAAGTTTTCGCATGAGTCCAATTACTCGTATATTGGTAAACTAGGCAGTAGTATTTGCTGGTTTTCATTCAAAAGTTCAAAATGCGAGCTAAGTAATTAATAACACAACCTACTATCAGGTTTACCTTCACATGATTGCTCGTAGTTTGATTCAGCAGACTTTCGAAAATGCTCATCAAGTTCCTGTTTACATTTGTCCGTATCTTCTTTCAGATCCTGTATACATTGTTCCGTGTACATTCTTATCTCACCTAAAGTCTTTTCTGTTACGCTATTGACTTTTGCAAGAGCATCTTGGGCGCCCTTCAGTATCTGAATCATTTCCTCCGTGTTAATCTTCAATGAATCGGTTTGCAGCTGTAAAGACGAAGCACAATTTATACATGGAACCTCCTTTTTCGTTAAGGTATTTTTAATATGTAATTTTAACAACCAACTTGAATTAAGCAATTTATAAGATTTTTACCTTAAAACGTACGGTTTGAAGCTTTTGTTTACAAAGTAACGTGTTTTACTCTAACTAAGTTGTTTATTCGATGTTTTTAAATGTTAAACATGTAAATTATTAATACTTTTTTCAAAGCGTTTTTCTCCTAAATAATAGATTTTTTTTAGCAGCGGTAGAAGTTGTAGTTTGGGTATGTGTTCGTTTCATTAATCTATGAAATGAAAAAAATTAAAAACATGCAAGCAACACGTTCGGATTAAACAATTAGGTACTCGAAATTCTCATATTAAATATACGTTGTAATTATCCAAAACTGTTACCTCAATTACGTATTGTTTTAGTTTTTTGTTTGTTTATTGTTCTGTTGTTTTTGTTGTTTTTTGTGTGTTTTTTTTTTCGGGGAAGGTTATCTGAGGTATTACCAATATGATCGTTCATGTATTAAAACAAAATTTTATATTTGCTTCTAAAATTAAGTTTTGATAACGTATTTGAACGCTGGAAGTTGCGAAGTACTGTCTTTAACGAAAAAGCCAAACCTGATATACTGACCGAAAACACTGGTATTAAAATCTATTTGTATTTTTCAATAATGTTATGTCTATGCGGGATGTATACACTATGAAATAAATTACCTTTCACAAATAATTTTAAAGAACAATAGTGCTCTTGACCCGAATATTATATTTTCCGATTGGTTTATATCACGGGTGTGCTAACACATTAAGGCTCTAGAGATTTGATTGGGCAAGGCCACGTGATTTATAGTTCTTCCCTTTAGAGAGTGCATCTAGTAATACACATGTTGTTGTTTTTTCACTATAAAAGCGGTTAATTGTCTGCTTGAAAATTGAGTAATTGCTTCTTCAAAATTGATGTTTAACTTTATTATTACAATATATTCTTCAAAATCACACATTATATGACCCCCTAAGAAGTATAATGTTGATCGTCAGTACACTTTGTAAAAAAAGCATTCGTATTATCTTGCAATATACAAAATTAAACTGATTTTCTCGACATTTGGATCCATAGTGTTATGTTATCTTACCGTAAAAAAACAGCTAATATCAGAAGAATACAAAACATGCAAAACTTGCATGAACTCTATTTAAACAAGTTTGACATAAGTTCCCCTAATAAGTAGGATAGCCCAGGCATTGTGTGTATATCCTAACAATCCCACGGTGTAAGTCGTTTTGTTTAACTATTATCAAAGGTATATCGTTCCTCCAAAGTTGAAGTGCCACATATTATAGTGTTTTTTTCTTCTGAAATAATGATCCATACCTGACTCCCATTACAATGATGACCATATCAATATGTTCCACGTCCCATCTCATGGATTGCTATATAAACTTTGAAATTTGGCATAGGTCATGAAGTTTCATATATATTTGCAGAACAGCTGTTTTCACTTATGTATAAATCATCGTTGACTTCTTTTGCTTGCAAAGCACTAGTTACTTGATGAGTATCACGCAAACACCGACAGTAATTGGTTAACTACCCATTTCCATTCTTTTACATAGTCACTTAAAAATAAGCCCACATTTCAACAAGCCTGACTTACGTTTCCTTCAGAAGAAATAAATGTCAACACATATTATGCGGTTTCAGTTTTTCCAAGCGAAAAATAAGCATGTATACGAAGCCATTAGTTTATAGTTGTATACATAAGAACCTTACACTGCTGTGTAATGCAGCTTATTCATGCGTTACATTAAAGCCATTAATTGCCGATATTTTTTTACAACGGAGTAAACGTTCGTAATGGATGACGATGAACGTATGAAACTGCTTCAGACTAGTGGTTTTCGAAAGCGTGGATTTTAATCAAATAGAAAAAAAACTTGTTTCAAAGCCAAATACTAAAACAAGATATGTACATGTTGTTCTTAACGCTGTCAATACTATTGCCAGTTGGTTTTTGTTTTGAAAATATGGCGCAAGCAGAAGTAGATAAGACTAACCATACTAATTTCACTAAACGTCAATTATAACACAAAATATGAATAACCCAAAGAAAAAGAAATTTAAATAATATGTTGTAGACCGATATCCTTTTTAATTGATTATTTTGATACCGTTTCTACACTCAGCATTATGCGGTAACCGTATGTACCGTGTTATTCGTAAACCTAGCAGATGTAACGCAGAAATTGTAAAACAATCGATTTTTGGTCACGGTGATGTTAAATCAATACAATAGCAGATTACCTTATATAAATAATAACTAGTGTCCACAAAAAACGGCAGCAAACATTAATAGTATGTGTGTAATGTTATAAAAAATAAAATATAATGGACCATACAAGAAATATAGCCACCCTAAAGCCAAGTATAACCTAAATGACTCTATTACACAGATCAAAATAAATTGCTTAACAATAACTTACCTTTGCTAATTTGCTCACAGCGTCCTGTGCAGCGACGTCGTGTGCTAGACTTGTTGGATCCTTCAGAAGGCTATTCAGTGTTGTAAAGATGTCCTGGAGTTCTGTGTCTGTGACTTNCAGACGTGTTTCCCCATGACGGGTGTCCATATCGATGTCCCTTTACAATTTCGTCAACAACTTTGTCGCATATTTTTAAAGGACATGGTCGGGGTTGTTTTGACGCAGCGCCTCGTTTTTTGCGAAGAGAAGAGGGTTCTTTCGGCAAGTTTTCTATGTGACAGCCAACGCAAGAGGCATATGTCTTAGCACTCGACCATACTGTATTGTAAATACCTGTATGGACAGTTTTAGCCTCATTTTCCGCAAACTGTTCGAGACCAGACTTTGTAATGTCTATTGAAAGCCACGCTTTAAGCCAGTTCGTCCTTTCTTGCTCGGTGAACACATCGGCTAGACTCGCCATAATGTTAACAATGATCCTTTTGTCGATGGATTTTATAGGTTTGTTGTCGGAACACGTGCTTACATGAGCTCCCGCTATGGAAAATACAAAATGCATATAATAAATATATATAATTTGGGGTAGTTTATTACTATATTGATATGAGGGATATGGGTCATAATAGGGACCATATTGAAAACTAATGCATGATGAAAATGAGTAAAGCGTTACTAATATGCCGGTACGATACAATTGAATGCGAATGTGTTCGATAGCATTATTGTGAAGATACATACAATACTTACATGTTGTACAAATTCTGATAGTGTGAAGATACATACAATAATTACATGTTGTACAAATGATGATAGTGTGAAGATACATACAATAATTACATGTTGTACAAATGATGATAGTGCTATGAGTTTTGTTTTATTATGGATGTATTACTCGTATAATAATGCTTGTCGAGAGAAAAATCAGGCTGTATTGCAGCGATGACATGATAATTATGGTAATAGTAAAATATAGAGTTTTAGATGTTAGTTCTTTATGTTTTCAATTTAAGTATTGATTAATGGATATAATTAGCGTTTATAAGTTTCAACTGTACCATATGTATATACTGATACAAATGATAAGTATACAGTCCTTTTGTACTGCTTTACTATGCTTAACGTTTTAAAAAACAGTAAAACTATTTTTTTAAATAATACTTCAATTAAAAATAAGCCTTCTTAAAATATTTGAATTTGTTTTTCTTACAATTTTCATAATGTCTTTACTAAGCATTATATAAATTGATTTAGATATATGTGGGATTGAGTATCATGGGATGTATTAACATTAAACATGTTCAACTAACGATATTTTCAACTTGACATGACACATTTTGTTCTTACATATCGTTCAATTATGAACGAAATACAAGTATAAAATAGAAAAGTGCTCTTGAACCACTTTTAAATATAGATTTGTCAACGAATGATTCCTGAAAAATTCACCTTGTGAAGGAAACATGTTTAAGAAAGGCACTCTTATACGATGATCGCAAAACTCAGACCAATTGATACATATTTATAAACGTGGACATACTACAGCGAATAAAATTCACGAATATATGATAATGGAAGTTTGAATTTCGTTGCATGCATTCAGACAGTTGCCTGACAAATGCTAATGAATGAATACCAGTGAATAGACCTGACATTGTGAACTTGTGGATTGCGTTATATTCGCACGCATTCGATGGTCCGTCTCCGTGCATGCGATAATTTGAATACCAGTTCGCGAGAAAACAATTTATAATGACAATGTGTGTTTTTTATAAGTTTGTCTGCAATCATAAGATCCCGTCCGGAATAAATCAGATCGCTCGGATATTTTCAACTTTTATTTTGATATCTTATTTGTGTAATTCTCACCAAATTCGAGACCGTTACGAGTTAAATTCTACGCCTGCGCAGTCAAAATTCATTAGGACGGTCGGAGTTAAGTGATATGATCGTTTAATAGGATGGACCTAACACTATTGTTTGACAAACTGATTTCCATATGCGATTTTTAGTGAAAATATAGGGCCAAGGTATTGTGTTTGTTGTTTTCATGTCATATTTCTTGGTAAAAATCTGGCCATACCCCGGGGTGCATTGTTACTTATCTGTACAATCAAAATAACTTAAAGGTATTACAACGTTAATAGATCTAAAAATAATCTTGAACAATTTCTGTACTCGTTTTGTTAATGACATTTATGTGACACACAACTACTTAAAGCTTATTGCAGAAATATTTGTTTACGTTTTGCATGCCATAAAAAAGTATGTTTCATTTTCACGTACGAAAACGGTTTTACACTATCTATATTATTCATTTTACGCATGTATTTTTTTTTTAGCACACCACTTTTGTGGACACTGTGTACCATGACATAGCGATATATATATATATATAAAGTATAAAAACAAGTCGATAAATGATCAAGTTAATTCGGTCAGACTAAATGGAATTTTCGTTGTACGCTCTTCTAAGGAACATATGCTATAATGTGTCCTTTGTTATGTCAACGATATTCTGAGTGGGATTTATAGAACATATGTTGTGCGAAAGCCACATGTACCTACATGCAGGTTATCGACACCGTATATGTTGGCTATTGTAGCAGGTGCGTTCTCTTCAAATTGTATAAACTCCAGTGAATCCATCATCTATAAAACGTCAACCAATATATATTCGGATGTCATATACACTTTTTTTTCATTAATCAAAGTTGGTCATATTGTGTATTGCCAATCTATTATTGTGTATAAGATCATAATAAATCACGTGTTTTTGAGTTGTTGCCCCATTTGCTTTGAAAATAAAGGACAAAAGATACTTTTATGCCGCTAGTAACCAAGGTCTTTTTTTCCATAATCATGAGAAATGTGTGAAATATGTTTTGTTTTGTGTTTTTTATATAGAAGTCACCTAAACGTAGACTGATAATTTCGCAGCTTAGCTACATGTTAGATTTTGGTAAGTGTGTCGATTATGTTGCTTTTAGGATGGTTACCGCCAAAATGTCTTAGCCGTCCATTAAGGGTCAACATTTGCTTTGTGTGGATGTGGTAGAAACTGTCAATTCAATTTACAATTGAATCTTGACAAAAATGCATATCGCGTATAACAATAAACTAATGAATATCGCGGATAATAAACCGTTTGAATATTTTTTACGTTAATGATGGTCCTAGTTTGCCAACGGGGGGGGGGAGATAATTTCATACCATTGACTTCTAGTGTCCTTGCTTCCACCGGCCGGCATGAGTAATTACAAAACATGTTTTATTGTGTGTTTTTTCTGCAACTAACATGTACTTTGTAAATAAGCTGCACAGTTGGTTGTTTTGTCGACTACGTCACTTTAACGAAGGGTAACGTCAAAACGTATCCCTCTCTTGTACAAAGCGTAAACACTTTGATTTATCAATTTGTTAGAAACATGTATTTGTCATTCAATTTCGACCAAACTAAGATATATTGTGAATAGCCATTAAATTTTAAATGTCATGGATGATATCCGATTTTGAACCAAGTGCACCTGAGTCTTTTTTTTTCTCCCCCGACAAAACGATTGAAATTAAAGCCGCGCGTGTCTCGAGTCTTTAATAAGCTTCGACAACTCATACAGAAATTCATAATTAATGATCACTAGTCAACAAAATTCAGTTATCTGCCTAATGATAATCATTCATTTATGATATTCAGATGTTAGTTGTCAGAGCGCTTAGGGAAATAATCGCCCTCTTGTTTATAAAAAAGAAAGCACCATATGGTTTGATGAAAACAAAACATTATTGTGTTTGGCCCATTTATATGTTCTGGTATTGAATTTGATATGCTATCACATATAATAATACGTAATACATTTACCAATTTTCGTTTAATATACTTTAAGTTAAATGTTAAATGTCCGGGTTGTATGCAGAACCAATTATGTTTTTAATTTTAATATTGATTCAGTTACTTTTCAATTACCTCTTGTATGTCATGCCTTATTTCCAAAATGTTTTAATACCAGGCAAAATTTTAATCAATTGTTTTTAAGATTCGCCAAAATTAGTTAAACAGAAACAGATACATTAAAACAAGTTTAAATTGAAGTTAAATTGTGTTTTTTCTAATAATATTTTTATATTATTGAAAATTGCCACTTTAAGGAAATAAACTAGAACGACCACTTAATGCCATCAACACCAACATACTACTCTGAAACAGAACCATATGTTTATGTTTTATATAAACCATTAAGGAACCAATATGGGAATGCAACGCCGAAAGAGAAGCATCGAAGAGAATTTATTTAAAAATCTTCAATTCTTGAGACGTTTAGAATCAAGAGAAATATAAAAACGGATTTTAGTTATTAAGTGCTCTAGTTGGACATGTAACCTTAAAGCCTGATTTTGTCTAGAAAAAGGAGTCACATTTACCTTAAAGTATGACCTTAACCTTGACATGAGGAAAATATAGCTCAAACATGCTCTATTTTAACACTAAAAGGATATCTTACCACTTTTGACCTTAAAGTTTGACATTGACATAAAAGATAGCTATCTGCTGTATTATTTTAGTGTAACATACTGTCTGACATAGGTTAACATTTGTGCAACGTTGTATTGAAATCCTTAAGTAAATGAGAGAATATAGTTCTAACAAGCCATATGTAAGCATTAAAATGCTATTTGTCGACCTTTGGCCTCCATGTAAAATATAACTGTCTTTTTTTGTGAGACACATCGTCTTATAAAGAAAAACAATTGTGCTAAGTGTTTTGAAATCGTTTAATATATGAAGAAAATATAGCTCAAATAAGACCAGTTTGACAAATGCTATTGTTTTATCTTGTCTTTTCCGATATCTTTTTCATTAATCAAAGTTGGTCATACATCACACATCCTTTTATATTGGTTAACATTTGTGACTGGTTATTGAGAAACCCTTCAATGCATGTATATACTAAAGCTCGAATAAGTTCTTAAATATATTTTGTTAAACGGTTGACCTTCAAATATGAGCATGATCATAAAATAACCGATCGAGGTTGTGTCGCCAATCGAAATAAGAAAGCAATGGTCTGGCACTGTAATAACAACATACTCCCAAAAATATCCCAGGGGAGAACAGCTTGTATTGTCAGCTCAAGGTCTAAATACTTCACATATGTACATTATGTACCCTCGAGCTAGGAAATGTTTTAACCCCACAGATTTAAACCACTATACGCAGCGTTATAGCAAACATGAAACCGTTTTATCTGGCGTTTACGAGTAGTTGAAACTTTGAAAGTGGCTAATTAGATAATACGACACCCGGATTTAGCGTTTCCTACTATACAAACGCCAAGTTTTCATTTCAAACATAGGTAACGTAGTCAAAACGAGCAAGTATACCGTTACTGTGTATTCATTATAAGCACAATTGTTGCGAATTTAACACTCGGACACTCGTGTGATATGAATCTGACATTTTTAAGATTCCAAGATGTTAAATTAGCATACAGTTTTGCGCTACTCACCGATTGCCCGTCATTTTTACGACCACATTTGATTGTGAATGGTGTCTTTAAGCATCCGTTTTATGAGAATCGTATCTGAAATATTCAATATAGAGGTGAAACTATACAATTTATATATAAGCTGTATGTTTTTGATAGGTTAATTTACTAGTGTGTACGTGTATTTGTATTAAACAAGTACAATGTAGCTTGTTTTAAATCACATATCGCGCGTGAATGCGAAGGACTATGTCAAGGGCTTGTTTATTACATACTTTACCGAAATTAATATTTAAACCTTTTATCTTAACCCGAATTTATCAAAATTAAAAATAATATCAAATCACTGAAATGTTGATTGCCGATTTAATCAGAAATATTAAGAAGTTTTTGACACCCGCCGGGCAATCCTAAAATTCTTATAAATGGAGCATGTGCTGGTAATACAATTTGCATTAAATGATGATGAAGCATGTGATGCATACTTATCCAACATAAAAACATGCTTATTTAAACATGTCACCAAAATAAGAACGATCATTCTTAAACATGCCGAACATCACATTAGACCCAGTCATAAATAAATCCGGTACAGTAAATAAACATGATTCACATAGCATTTCGATTCAAAGAAAAAGTAAAGTAATGAAATTATCGTCTGACATTTGATGACATTTAATTAGCACATGTATACAAATATATTTAAATAGGCGTACTTTTTATTATTAAATGATTTGTTCGATTCTGATCCGTTCAACATTACATCAACGTAGTTTCGTTCTTTGCAGCTATAAATATTGCGCTCAGAACTAAAGGCATTACACAATTTGTTATTTCACAAAAGTTCTTTATATGCAGTAGCATCGTCACAGGTTTCGCCGTATTGATGTTTTATTCCGCATATCAACAGTATACCAAAGTTTATGTGGAGTAACAAGAACGTAGACATGACAGTTTTCAAAATAATGGTACAAAGTTCACACGTGCGCTTCTTTATAAGGTGAAAGTTTGAATACCATATTTTTTAAGTTCGAGGTTTTCCAACATGTGAGGTAGACCTTATCAATTTCTTGTGTGGTCTGAGAAACGAACAGAATTAGTTTATCATAAAAGGACCATAAGTGTAAGTATCAGTGGCTTTCGAGATGACTGTAAACAAAATCCCACAATCATTGTAGCAATTTTTATAATAACATTTATTATTTCATTAATATTAATAGAATTTCTAATTAAGCAGACCTCATGTTATTAAATTGTACACAGTTTTCAAATAACGATTATAATTCATGCATTGTGTATTTTATCTATAAGAACCACTGTGTAAATTAAAGTGATAAACGAGGTTTATCTGGTGGGTATTTGCGATAATTTCTGATTCGTCGAGATTGGACTAGTCTGATGTGAGAGTGATCGCATATTCATGCTCATTGTTATATGTTATCTTTTTATACATGTATCTACGCGTAAGTGGTGTACATAGAAACACGCAAATGAGCAGCAATGTTAATTTGTTACTTTATACCGACCCAGTTTTAGAACTGTTATCAGCTGTGATGAAATTATGTATAACGTCGCCCGAATGAACTACATTCAGTCAGTGATTGCATTTTAAAATAGGTTAGACAATAGCTAACATTTGGGCACAGTTATTTGTCCTATGCATACATTATTTCATAGCATGATTCAGTGCTGGTCATCGATCAATTACAACTCGTAATTAATATTAACAATAGTTGTTTTTACGATATAATATTCACGACGAATTCCAATGCTTTCTGCTTACACGTAATGTTATGTTTATCATTTAAGCTTCGTGTAAATTTTCAAAACTAAAAAAAAAAAAAAAAAATGATCACGAACGCAAAAGCATTCATTTACTCCGACTATATACGGCCATAGCTACGCGCAGATTGGCTGATTCACGTAAATAAGAATTGGCATAGAACTTGCCCACTTAATAGAAAAATATACTATGTGAGCACATCCTAGACACATCTACTTCATTGTTCTCATATGACAGTGATAAACATGAACCTGTTCGATCTTATCCGATTTTTAGAGATGAATAATGTGTTCCCCGATTCGATCAATTGCTATCGTGTTTTACTAAGTAATTGGAAAATTCTTCCCGAACGTATGCACATTAGCGTTACGAAAAGAATACGGATGAACAGCGGATGTTAGTCATTTTCAACGTTTACCCTGAAAACACTTGTACAAAAATACAGAAACTGAATCTGATGTTTTTATGATGAAATTTATTGTCACTTTTGTGACAAGCTCTATTAGTAAATAGTATCACTAGGGTCCAGGAACGGACTTCATCGACAATTTTGACCCTTTTATTCTTTATTTAAGGCATACATGTACCTAATAAATATAAATTTAAACGCCCTTTGTCTTTGTCAACAAAAAGTGTATTTAAAGGTGACCTATAACATGCGACTATTTAAGAACAACATCTAGATATCTACTCATCAGCTTTCATTTTGTTTAAAACGTATATGACTGGACTGCTTAAAATATTATATATCTAATATGTTGTCCGCTATGAATATAACTTAATGTATTAACCAGTCTTTTAAAGATAACGTTAACAACGGTAAATATACATGTTGTGTTTGCAGTACGATAAACTGTGCGGTAAGTGAAGTGATTAGTACACGCACTTGTCACCTAAGCGAGACGTGTGCACTCTCTGCTTATGACGCATGAGAGCGTGGTTGGTGGTCGACATACCTATCATATGGGTTTTTCTCCGGGTACTCAGGATTCTCCCCACAGCAAAATTGAATATCGTTCAGTAAAACTTGTATAGCTGGAAAGTGCGGCTATATTTTCAAAAATGCATCCAGTGAGCTAATTAGGTTGACACACTTTGGGTTCACACATATTTGGGTCTCGGGCACTGTGGGACCTCTTACACTTTTAAATACACATAAAACCGCAGTGTGATGTTAAGCCTTGAATTGGTTATGTCGGGAACAACACAATTTAATCTTACTCAAGACACTTCACATACAACATGGTTAAAGTCAAATGGTAACATACAATGCATTATCTTTTTAACATTTGTGTAATGGTCATCTGTGCGATTTTGAACAATGAAATAAAAATGACACTGACAGTTTAATATGTATTGAACCGTTGAAAGTGGGTCATTTATAAAAACGATAAAGTTATCGAGCTCTGTTCTAAATATTTTTTCGAAGAACAAATTGAAGTGTTTCTCTTTAATAAAGTGTTAATGTTACAATGTATATTTATATACCATACAGTAAGCAACTTGGACTATACATGCTTGATAAGATCGTGGCAAACGTGGTCCAGAGTAAAAATGATAACGCTAACATTAAATGGGTCTATGTTGTTATATCGTTTCCTGCCGTTAATTTTACAACAAAATTTAATAGTAACATCTTTCTAATAATATCAGTTTACTTAAGAAACTTGTTTACAGATGTTTGTATTTTTGAACAAAAAAGTGATGAACTATATTTCAATATTTCATTGCAAAGCTATAATATTTGGCAAAGATAAAAAATACAACGATTTCCATTGATATTTATGTAGCCATTAACAAATCGATCTTTGTAGTATTTGTCTAAGACAGTAGTGTTATTTTTTGTTTTCTATGTTTAAACATTTTCTTTCAGTTGTCATTATACCAAAATATGAACGATTCACAAAATACACGTATATGAAATTAGTAACATGCATGTACCCATTGGGTAGTTCGTTATTATATCAATTGTCTGGTAGACGTGTTCATAGACAAACAATTCGCTCGAAGTGTTTTAAACGGTGTTATTACTTAATGAATATTAGGTAATGTTCAGGCTTTATGTGTTTAACATGTGTAAACAAGAAATAAAATAAAATAATAAAAGAAAATCTTACTTTTACAGAAATATTAACTTAAGATGTTGTCGACATGGTTATGATAGTGCAATTTACATGAAACGTTTGCAACCCACGTATAATACGTATATTGATTTTAAATGGTTATTAAAACCTCTTAATAATCAGAGTGCATTTCAGTATTACAAATGTAAGCACAATTTGATGACAATAAAATCTAAGAATATTATCCAGCAGTGTATATATCCGTTTCATATAACATTGTGAATGGTACTGTGACTTAAACTATAGGTAAAAAATGACCATAGATTTTGTTCCATGAAACGATAAGTTTCCGTTATTATGTACAGTTGTACATGTATGTTGTTACAATATTAACAAGTATGTTTCATTTTGTCATTAGGATTTTATCACATTATCGCATGAAGCAAACATAATGTGATTTGATATAGATTTGAGTATTTGATTTGTTTATGATTATGATTATATATCAAACAAAACAAAAAAGGTTGTATGTAAAGCTTTTTAACACANACATGTAAGTTATGATAATGAGCCTACCTTTATACTTTAGTTCTTGTCAGTCGAATTAAACATTTTGAATAAGTCACCTTCAAACATGAAACTGCTTTCAGTAAAGTAATTAGTTTCATAAATGTTATACTTAACGTGGTCGACTCAGAATTAAATAGAACGAGGTTTATCTGACATCTTCATATGATATTTACAACTGTATTTAATTGGTCGAGATACTATATCTGTATGCATAAGCGGACTGACTATTTTAAGTCCCTTTCGATGAAGTGGAGCTGATGTTCAAATCAAGAGATCAAATGTCAATGTCGCTCGGACGACTTTTATGTAAACCGGGGTCATAAATGTTTTACATAGAGATATTGTTAATAATATAATTTAAAGCGTAGCAAGTTGTTACCACCAGTCTTGTCATCCTGTAAAGAGAAGATAAATCAAGCGAGTTTTAATCATAGACCACTAGAGAAAATATCTTGTTATTTCGACTTATTATTACAGAATTTTGAAAATGTTACGGACATGTGTGGCAACGCGTTAGGTTATATGCAGATATGTTTAACGATGAGGCGCCATCATCCTTAAACCTGCTGGAGTGCTGGAGTACTTTCAAAAATACGTAAAATAAAACAACTGATAAAATATATGGTTTGTAAACGTTATTTATGCCATATAAAAAATATATATACTGTAGTATATATATATTGATGTTTTAATGAATCTTTCTAGCATCAATGCTCATTATATCGAGTGTTTGAAAATGTATATCCAAGGCATTTGATAACTCGTTGAATGGTCGGTCCCAGCAAGTACTAAACGTTCGCCGACACAATCGCACAATTTATTGGAAAGATTCATACGGTCGGTGCCGGGAAAAAGACAATACACCGAAATGGTTTAGAAAGTCAAAATAGGATAACTAAAATCGGCAATAACAAAACAAAAACCTAAATATTGAATTCGAAATAAAGTTGGATTTTCAGCAAAATGCATTGCCGCTTTAATAAATATACATAAGTTCGTATGTTTAAGTTTATAGTAAAATAGTACTGTATTACAGACAGTAAGCTACAACGCATGTGTTATACGCATTGGTAAACTTTTTAATGTAATTAATTAAGAGAAAATGAACTTGTATGTTCTTGACGTATTATGTTTGAGACATGTTAACTTGCCACCCTGGTCGTGATATATAAGAATATAATGGAGCTGATAACATGCGCCTACCTCATCTTGTCAGATTTCACTTGATTCAGACCTGGCTCAAATCAGCTACGTTAAACTTTAAACAGTACTATCTAGATGAACTGCATTCAACCAATTTTTGCTTATGAAATTGAATAGACACAAGTGAATAATCGCGCACTTCTGTACTTTGTTAATAATTTCGGTTCGCCGTCCAATGACATTAAGTAATCCACTAGACCACTGTATTGGACGAGCCATTTTTTAGTATTTATGACATACATTGCTCATCGGTCCTGTTGACCATAGAGAAATACTTGGACTTACTAAAAAGAACGAATTTAATCACCGTGAAATAATGCATACTTTGACAGTTAGGTAAAATACGGACGAAAGTGGAATGTTATCAGCCGAACGATGTAAACAAATGCAGGTCCACGTAATAGACATTCATTAAACTTTTGAAATCATGAGACATGTGTGCGCCGGTTATAAATTAATAATACTGAATTGCACATTAACTTTTCTTCGATCGATTATGTGTACAAGTCGAAAACAGTTGATGATCATGCTAATACAATTTAAGTATTTAGATACGCTAATATATGGAAACAATAAAATATTGTAATACGTATTATTGTGGATTTATATCGAATAATGACTTCGTTATGCATACTCAGGACGAATAAGAAAACTCTTGGGCTGATCTTCAAAGTATTGCTTCAAAACTACCTATTGTTCCAAATAAAATAACATCATTTCTAATTGTTTGTATTGATTAGATATATATGACACAAACTGGTGATCATAGTTAAATTATGTTTTATTAAATGCATATATGAATCATTAACTGGGTGATTTGTTTCTGAAATGTTAACACATGTATATC
The DNA here is from genome assembly GCA_007657795.1 of Dreissena rostriformis. Lineage (NCBI taxonomy): Eukaryota > Metazoa > Mollusca > Bivalvia > Myida > Dreissenidae > Dreissena > Dreissena rostriformis. The sequence goes on along the minus strand of VMBQ01006029.1, from coordinate 44,217 downwards.
TATATATACATGTTTAACTACAGAAATGTTGTAACACATATTATATAGGCACGCTTTTCAATTGACTCACTGTGAGGTTTATATACATACTACCCCATGTTTGTTACTATCATTAAAACCAAACATATGTTTGATTATGGGATTAATTCCTTATACACGTTCAGACATGTTGTATTTTTGTGGTGCGTTTACAGAATGGCCAACATAATAATTTATAAACAACATTTTAATTCTCATTATCTGAAATGCTTATCATGTCTCGTTCGAATGAAATGTTAATAATCTACATAAATTAAAAGTGCTAAATAGTGTAACCTAAAAAATTACAAAAATATATTCTACTCAATTAAGAACAATTAAGTGATATGTTTTCTATTAGAGATAATGTTCTGTGCGCGATTCATTTTCGCGCTTAATTCGGTGTTTTGTTTCTGTTGTGAAAACAGTCTTTCTAACATTATTAAAAAAAATAAGATCTGAATATCAATTATTTCGTACAATTTTCTCAGTTTCAGTGTAATGAATTATAAGAAAATTATTACATTAGTAGTAGTAATTTAAACATGTTTGTCTATAATAACTCGATAAATAAAATGCGATCGTACATAAAAGCAGTTTATACTCTATATATTGTAAATGTAATGTGCATGTATTCTTATTTGTTTATATAACATAACGATTTTCGAAAATTACAGAAATGTGCTTACCTGTAAACTTCAGTCAGGTTTTTAATATATGACAGTGACAATCACTAGCAATCTTGATTCTCTTCTTGATAAAACATCCAACCGTAATATATGGTGTGATCATGAAACTATGGACGAATAATTGTACCACATAATCGTTTATCTTAAAAATAACACGTGTTACATATATATCTGCAGGGGCGGGCATATTGGTTTAGAAGTGCTTTACATAAAAGCAATATGGGTCTGTTTATTTTTAAAAGAAGTTTTTTTAGCTAATTAAAAACATGTTTGAATGTGTTTAAAAGAACATGACATTTTTATTAAGCAAATAAAATGGTAAAAGTTATATCTCATAACTTTAATTTGTTTTTATTATAAATGAAGGCTATAGCTACCGTCGATCCGCGCCTGAAAAGTTTATGACACAATGAAGTTTCATTTAGTTCTGGTCGATATAACAGAAAAAAAAAAATGTAACATGCATCATAGTAAAATACAAACATCAAATAGGTCGGTGTGGCCAACTAGACGACCAAAACAAATGAATGAAATTTATGTCTACCACTACTCTTTATCTGACAGAGCATATGCTCCATCACCAAAAAAATAGCCACCGTGTGTGGTTTTGTACCAAGTCATTGATTTAATATTGGAGAAGTTGGCATATTCAGTATCATATTGATTGTTAATATCAACGGACAAATTAACTAGCTACGCATGTGCGGTAAAATAATATCACTGTTGGAGAAGTTGGCATATTCATTATTATATTCATAGTATATATACACAGACACATGGACTAGCAACGCATATGCAGTGAGAAAAGAACTTCAATGTATATGTCCACCCAGTTACACTTTATACGGATCTGATTACAATCAGTATTAAGTTTAGTATTTATATCGTCGCCCTGATGAACTGTATTCAGCCTTGGCTTGCAGTGTATTTAGGTTAGATAATAATTGATAATCTTGCAAAGTCCTTTGACATTTGAAATTTGTTCTTTGCTAACCTTGTTCAAGGGTTCAGGGCCACTCTTTACAACTCTACATACAACATCTGAAGAAAAATAAGATATGTTTCATGTAAAATCCTATGTTTTCCGCTCACAAAAATATATTGTCAATGGTTTTAGTAATATTTACTTATTTAAAATAGTTTAACATAAAAAATAGACCTAGACAAAAACTAATCTGAGACTTGAGGAATGATTTGACTTTCAGGATTGTTCTTTACCTGTCCCTAAGGAGCTAAGAAATCAATGTATAAGCATACTTAATTCATTGAAACAATGCTGTTAAATGTTTAAATTTGAAACATGTAATAACACATCTTTGGAAGAATTTAAGTCTTCTTTAAACGGGCTTCATTACGGCTAATACGTTATAATATTTTCAAAAGAATATATTTTCTTAAGTATCTTAAGTATTCGTCATTGTTATATTTTATGTTATAAATAACTATAACATTATTAATTAGATTATTAATGCTGTAATCAAACTGTCCTAGACCTTTTCATGTATTTATACCTTATTTAACAACTAACGAAATGTAATAGTGATCACATTTCATGCATTTATATATGTTACTATGTTACTATATCATGTATACTCATGGACTTTATGTCTTTTGTATCTTGAACAAATCATATATGTTTAAACGTTGATTGACACAGAGGTCTCGTTTCTTTTAACGCTCAGTTTTGAGTTGTTGTTTTTAATATTTAAAAATACTTATGTTTGTGGCACTTTTCGAATGCGCAGAGAAATACTTAGATTTATCATCATCACCATCATTCCTTGACCTTGGCCTGTATTCTGCGTTTTGTATCCGGGTCCAGGTCTCGCAGCCGTACACAATGATTGAGACTTCAGGGGGCTGTACTTAGTGGGAAAGCTGATGGATCTGCTTGTCCACAACCTGTTCAGTATTGATATCTTCGCAGTCGCCATGTCAATTCTCAATAGGAGCTCAGAGGTTAAGGTGCAATCCTCGGAGTGAGATGATCCCAAGTACTTAAAGCTGGTAACCTCTTCCAACTTCTCGCTGGGCATGGAGATGTCTGCAGTAATTCCTACCAACAGATCTTATAAGATTGTACTATACATTGCTGTTACTAGTATTGCATTGTTTGACAATAATGTGTTTGAGAGTAGTATTAGCCATTAACATTTAATCCTTCATGCGCGTGAAGTTTATGGAAAAACTACGATTACAAATGCGAAGCTTAAATTTCATTTATGTTTAAAAAAAAAGAGTATAGTTTAAATTTCATATCTTTTGCTACGAGACTTATGCGTAGTAGCACATGTACTTACGCTATACAAACACGAATAATAAACTCATTAACCGTTAATCATATCAGTTAAATTAGTTGTATAATGATATCAACATGATAAACTGATACTACAATCTATTTCCTATGACAATTCACTTGTTGTATGTTAACGGCGATTTAGCAATGCAATGATGTGTTGCGTTCTTCATTTTGTTTATGTTTGCATAGGAACTTGTGTTAATTAAAACAAAATGTATAGCCTTATATGCAGACCTCTATTTGGTAATGCGTCTACAGACACGTGAATCAAGGCGAATCACATTGTCACTTTCAACAAAGAGGACCGAGATGACAATTGAACGCTCACCTGAGAAACTGTTGCATATTGATATTACTTTTGAAAATAGTGTCATGATTTAAACATATATTGCTATGCAAGTCTAAATAAAATGTTCACCACACAGGTGTTGTAAATTTTGACCTCAGAGCGATAGTTGTTTAAACATACTTTGTGAAGGACCTCTAGATGTATATGAAAGTCGTGGGTTTTGTAGTTTTAGACAAACATTTTTTTTTTAATTCTTTCCCCTGCATATGTCAATCTAAACCTGGTAACTCCCGGAGCGAGCCAGTTTTAACCCAAGGGGGATAATTTGAACGATCCGTGTGGAGGACCTCACGATGTAACTAAATACCAAATATGAAAACCATCGGTTTTGCGATGTCTGACAAGATGTTTAAGGGTTTTCTTTATATAAGTCAAATTAAATCTGGTGACCCACGGGGCAAAGCCACATTCTACTCGTTAAGAATAACTTGAACCAACTTGTAGAAGACCCCTCGATTATGCTACATATCGAATATGGAAGAAGTGTCATATGCTATTTCAAACAACTTAATTTCTAGAGGATTTCAGTATACAAAAAATGGTGACAACTAAGGTGTGGTCGGGTTCGAATACAAAGGCAAGTTTTGAACAATTTTGGTAGAGAACCTTTATAAGATATTTCATGCCAAATAACAAATCACCGTTCGCAATTATCAGCTGCTTATATAGTTTTCGGCATCTTTAACCTGCATTTAACTTGTTTAATCTCAACGACAAGTATTTCACTTATTTAGTAGAGACGATAAAGATTTGAGAAACAAGAATCACATTGTAACCTTTCAAAAATGTGTACATAGAATTAATATATATATTCCCGTCATAAGGACTAGTTGATAGTATACTATATTTAATCATGCATTCCATTCATGTGAATGCACGTTTTGCATTTAAAATACCATTCTTTTGTGAAAGCGCTTTTACTTAGATCTGATAAAAAGTTAACCACGTGGATACACTATGGTAGTGTATGTGTTATTGAATCGTGAGATATTTTAAAACAAAATTGTTGTTATTTTGACGTGTCTATATGTATTATTGCTTTTTGTTATTTTGACAATGAGCTGTATATGCTGAAGTTCGTAAATAAACTATCTGTTCTGTTCTGTTCTGTCAAACCTTAGCGGTATCCTATGTATATACTTAACATTTACGACCATATTTGAAAATGATTCATAATATATATACAATGTAAACAAAATACACGCGAACCCAAAAGCTAAAATAAACGCTGTCGAGTACCCACGGCTGTTTTTAACGATCATTATTTTATTACTGTCAAAACGTCTATGGTGCAAGTGTTTCTTTAATAAGAGCAATTGACATCAATTCTCAGGTAACGTTTATGATAACCGTAAAGAAACACGTTGGTAATAAGAATAATCAGAACATGCATGTTTAATTCGAAACGTTTAACATAATTTAGACCGTAAAATATAAGAAAGAAACGTAGCAGTTCTGATAACAAAGCGTTAATAAGCTAAAAACAGCAATCGTATTTTATTTGTTTATACCCATGTTACAAAGGTTTTTCGGTAAAACAGAATATTTTGAAATGAACCTTGTCGCATGCGATCTGAAAATAAGTAAATTAAATTGTCAAAATAGTACCGAAAATAAGATTTTGTGTTATAATACCCAACAACAAATTAATTATGAATGAGCGCATCGTCGACCCATAAAAAATGCATGTTGTACAAGAAGAAGTAGAAAACTCGGAATTGATTATCTTTCTGGAAATGTCGTTCACTCTCCAAACAGCGTTGTGTCATTCGCAAAAATAATATGTACATAATTTATTTTTCTCAATTATAGGTCACGTTGCTCCCAACTTTAAACAAATACTTTTAAATTAAACACATCCCATTTTATTATGAATGGTAAAAATATAATGAAACAATGGACTACCGACTTCGATATCAGTTCGCCAAACAAGTCAATAAAATCGTTCATATTGTTATTTACTTACCATCGCTCACTATTGCTAAGCCAAATATTATTGTTGATGTTCATGGGAACAACAAACAAGTCGTCGTATGAAGTTAAGTTGTGTGATTCAGCGCCTATTAACATGATTAAATGTGCTAAAACGCGTTACAACAGCGACTAGAAGTTGTTTTAAAAGGGAAGAGGTATATTATCTTAATGAAAATAAATAGTTAACACTGACTTTACAAATATTCTATTTTAAATTACTGGCCCCTTATATACTTTTAATGTTAAAAAGGCGGTTTTGATTTTAAAGATAAATACTTGTTTTAAAGTATATGGCTGGTAGCAATCAGATCTTTCTAATGGTTATTTTAGACATTTCTGTTAAAGAACATTTGTATCTTTTGCTGATATGGCCCCTTGCAGGCTTATGAAGATATTCTGAAATAATATGTACTTGCAATTTTTCTATTTTCTGTTTAAATCAAAAGAAACTAATAACATGCTACGTTTTGGATACTGTTTTACAAGATACAATCGTTCAGAAACGTGCTAAGCTCATGATTCTTTCAAACGTATGTGCCCAAATGTAGCTATAATTTATAAAAAGGAATGTTAATGTTCATATTATAACAGTAAGGCGTAGTCTGAGAAGTATTTGAATGTGGAAGAGAATAATTTAGATAAATCTGTACGTTTATTCCATTTTTATAATCGCGATTCAACTGTATATTTTTTTTTTCTTCATGTATCTTTTCGAGGAAATCTTGTACTAAATCGTGTAGCGGTTTCAAGCTTTATAAATGTTAAAACGTTCAGTTAATTCGAACTATCAATACTGCAACGTGATACATATAAATACATTGAGATTTACATCCATGTTTCTTTAGATAATTACCGGACAAAATGCAAAAGAAAATATACTGACATATACAAATACTTGTTAGGTCGACACTATTTGATATTCGTATTGTGTTCATTTTTATTGTTTAGGCGAGAATAATTTTATATCGTCCTTAATAACGCTTATCTGATGAAGTTGTTAGGCATTGTTCAGTTTTGAAAATGCATCGATATATCTATTTCATTAACCTCTCTACATTGTCAAGAATGGAATTAACTTGGACTATCTTAAAGTCATTAAATTGTGAAGTTAGTTTTTTTTTTCATTTTTAACTGTTGTATGATTGTATTCTTCATTTATTGTCCAACGAATTATAAGAATACCATGGTCGTCTTTTCTTTAATGAATAATATCATTTCGATGTTGAATGTTAAAATTGATATTCCAAAACCTATAATGTATATGATAATAAACGTGCATACAGTTTACCATTGACCTCTTGCTGACTGCATTGTGCTTTACTATATGTGTACTTAAGGACTTAAAGACAATGTGTTTTTTTGAAAAAACAACAACAAATATAAACCCTATCTAAACCCTATCTAAGTTTCTTTAAAGTAAAACACAATGCGTCGTGTGAAAGAGAAACCATCGATAGTACAATTTTATTTAGTTTGGTATTTGAATCAAACTTTGTAAATTGATAATGAAAAGTGAGATCAAGTGCAGGGTACAAGGAACATATATCGCTCTTAACAGGGAAATTGCCCCTTGCTTATAGAAGGTGTCTTGTTAGGAGCATAACTCTGAATGTAGAGCAGGTATTCGTATACAAAGATATCTTTATAAAATGGCTTAAATGCCAAAACTAACGACCATTACGATCTCTTCGGTATTTACAGAATTTGTAATTTGATTATTTTGGACTGTCTGGACGTGTTTACTGAATTTTAAGTGTTAAAGTGATTAAAATGTGTGTTCTTTTTTGGATATTACTCTCTTGGTATTGAAGGGAATCTTACTACAGTTCATATAATATTACAAACACTGCGAGACCTCGCAGAGCACAAGTATCATAACTCTTTCCTCCGTTTTACAGAGTAATTGTTCTTTGTTTTTTTTTTCTGTTTTTTTATTCACAAATTAAAAGGGCTTGTTTTCCCTCACTTTGAATTTTACCAAAAGGGGCATAATTTGATGAAACTTTGTAGAGGACGACAATATGATAATGTATACCAACCATTATGCCTGCGGATCATGTTGTTTAAACTAGAATTATCTGCTAATAGTGTATATTAAGAATCATGATGTGATAGAATGTCTAAGTTGAAACAGTGGCATACATTTTGTAATTTTAAACGTGTGATGATACAAATCGTACATGTAAAACTACATAATTATCATAAAGTATTATGTCTGCACCTTTGAATGTTGTACACGTGTACGTAGAAAGTAAAGCAAAACGCCTGCGGACAAGTTTGTGGCTACGGACAGACAGGCGGAAATACGTCAATTGCGAATGCCGCATACCCCTTTACTTTGTGACGAAGATATGAAAATTTAGATATTGTCATATTGTTTAGAATAACCTAACAACGACATTGTATGAGGTTTCCTGTACGGGTCATTCTATATAAATTACCTCATATGATTTTGCCCTGTATCTGTATGTACAGTTCAGTGCGGCACCAAAAAACATCACGTGGCTGATAAGGCGAGTTTTGCAATCTACAACGGTGACTAATGGGGGAACCAAGTAAATAAATAACCGCTATATGCTATGTTGGCGTTGATTTAATAGCTGATTACAGCGACCTAAGTATGTCAAACATTTTCAGTTGCGTCTATATGTAATGTTTTGAACGAGAGGTGCAGTGAATAGGACAAACAGTGGGTGGAATATATACATAAATATCGTGTTACATAGCGAAAGCTATGCCTCAGTGAATTATTTTAAACACGCAATCGCCGGCATGCTCGTATAGCGTTCCAATACCTCACTATCTTTTATTTATATTTGAGTGCATAAGTGTATAGGATACGCTACTTGCGGATGTGATAGAAAGTAACCTCGCAGCACCTAAATAAATACTATGTTTAAAAAGTCGGCAAAACTTGCAATAGTATCGAACCTGGCTTAATTGAGTTGTTTCCGATAGACCTACATGACCTGTATGCTAAACGTTCGATATGGGGTGTTTGCAAAGTCAGGTGTATGGACAAGTGCAAAGGCAGGAGTATGGACAACACAGGTTTAAACGTGCGTATCCATTTTCCAATAAATAAAGTTAACACGTATTTCTAAAAAGTGCACATACCATTATAAAGACACGTTCTGTAGGATATGTTTAAGATACTGAATTGATACGTGCATTTATATAGAAATTCATCTTAGCTGTTGTGCATATGTATTAAGGGCTAACACAAACAAGGAGTTACACGCCATATTAATTTTATTGTATGCTCAAAAATGCATGTGTATTGTTCTCTAACACTACCGAAGTATATCGATAATAAATAAATAAAACAATTGCTGGAAATTCTCGAAAACATTGCAAGAGGTCCTAACAAAAGATCTATCAATAAATGTAAGTTAAATGTGATCAGAAAAGGAAAACTAAACGAAATAAGAGCCGAAGTATGTGTAGGATTTCGACATCAACGTCGATGGGTTAGTAGCTACAGGGCTATGACGTTAATATCAAAGCAACCACCTTTAACTATTGGACAAATTTCTGCATCCTTAAAAAATAACCAACACTAGCTACATTTTGTTTAACTATCTGTTGATGTTCAGCTTTATGAAGTGCTGGACTTTTGATTATGTTTTATATTATGATGTCTGTGGTTTGTAGACATACAGTGCATAGTGACAGTGAAACTTATCGATATTTTTTACTGGTTTACTGCACTTATATTTAAAAAATATAGCCTGCAATTGTGCTTTAGCCACTATAAATCCACATTCGTACAAATGTCTTCTTAAAACTGTTTTTAATCCGGCATTTTTCTGATATCTCCTACCCCCCCCCGTCCAAAAAAAGAGTGTGAAGTGCCACACATTGACAGAAGAGAGTGTGTTTTTAATACTAAGAATAGTGCCTATGACAGTGCAGTTACACCGAATGATCAGTGATACAACCTCTCTACATGTTATATATTTATTGAAGATTATAAACATATAGATTATATCTTCATTGAATATTATTTCCACGCAAACCTATTTCATTGTGTGTTAATATTGATGTATTCAAATATCTGTAACTGTTATATATATATTGCAAACAATGTGTTTTGTTGGTATTTTGATTCTTATGTTGATCAAACTTAGCATAAAACAAAGGACTTATTTTCGAGACCAGTGTATTTCGCGATTCATATCTTTGGTTAAATGGGGTAACGAGAACAATCCCTTTAACATATCTTGGTTACTAGGTATTTAATCAGTCAGCCATACGTGATATAGTATTTTGTTTACGCTAAGCTTTCCACTTATTGATTAAAGCATTTATTCACAAATCATCCTGAGTTGAGATTTATCTGAGATTTGTCATCACTTATAAATAATATGTTTATGCATGTCTTGACAAAATTTACTCAGTTCACCCATGAACCCTGAATTGTTTATTCGTCACATATTGAAAAAATGTATATGTGTTCATTTGAAAACAATTGCAGGTCATGCATACTATAAATGTATGCCTTTTTATAATGTTCGTATATTTAAATGGTCAGATTAAAGTTCATCCACATATTTTTCAAAATAAAGCTTATAAAAGTTTGCAATACCATGTTGAATTTGGAAACACCGCTCCAGTATGAACACAATAATCTGCCAGATGTAAATAAGCGGAAGCATACTAGCCCGTGGTCCGAACAATTTGTGGTGTAAGTCTTTTTTTTACAAAATCGCCTGATTTTATATATCACCCAATAGGGTTATTGATAATAAAAAAATGCCTGCGTAAACAAATCAAACGGGTTTGTGGATGCTACCCGTTGGCTTTGTTTGATGCATGAAAACATTTCGGTTCGCGATAACGAAAATAATACTGAAGAACTTTAATACTTCTGAGTTTTTTTTTCATTCTTTCAGCGTTTTCATTGGTGAGAGTCTTATAAAATTCACGCTTTCAGAAGGCGTCTTGTTAATTTCAGCACACAATCAACCACTAAAGACCACCTTAGACCAGTTACCAGATTTGTATATCATTTAAAAGTGTCAATTGAATACTTGTTCCCGCCCTTTACATACATATACCAATTTCAGCCGTAAGTCGACCCACAAAGACTGGATATCTGCTGTACAGTGATGGATTCAGCAAGTGGAAGAAGGTGTTCGTGGTGCTGTTCCAGGACTCCATGTTGGCCTGGTTCGAGTCGCCCAAGAAGAAGACGCCGCTATGTTACGTCGTATTAAGGGTAACTGATATACATGTACTGTTTTATTTCATGTTGTCAAAAATACTATTTAATGACGACTCTACAAATCAAGGATTGTGCTATCATTCTACTGTGAATCCACAGAAAATGTCGACGGTCTTGTTTTAACATGATACATACAGATCTTCCTGTCGACAAACAACGTTGTATGATTTCTCCGTGACAACAGAACAAAAGGTTACGAATCTGAGTTCAGCATATGTAGTAAAATGTTGTGGCGCGTGGCCATTATTGTCTTACACCAAATCGTTACCTAATTATAAATAAAAATATAATGTTCAACAGAAGTATCTGCTAAAAAGACTCTCGAACCAAAGGTCTCTTTCGTAAACAGTGAATACTCTCTCGGCTGTGATTGCATGGCCTCTCGATTAGTAAAACTCTGTATCGAATGTGTTGTAGTTTTATCTCCATAAGCTTTGTTTGTTTGTTTTATGCGGGATTGTGATAGATACAGAAGACATTCCGTTCCCAAGACGATTAACTGCCCTTAGTTGATTACCTAGTGCGCAACCTCGCAGTTAACCGTCTTGTACGAAATACTGTTGGTACGTTAGGGTTGAGCCAAGAACGAAGTCTGGACCCTTGAGTTCTAGAACCAGCGTGTTACCAAGACAAAGGATCTTCTTTTTATTACACATAAGTCGTTCTCTTAATATGTGATGTTCATACCGTCCGATACACTAGGATGAAACTTGCATACATGGTATGAACCGTATGTCGGTATCCCTTCATAGTGGGCACCTACAATTTCAATTTGCTTTCATGACTTACGTCACCGGGACTGGTATATTTCCAAATGACTCAACGAAAACAAATAAAGTGTTTGATTTTTAATCTAGTTTGTGATAATCAAATAATATCTTTTAAGGTTCGTCCACGACAAGTACCGTAATTATAATAGTTCAATTTCTTGTAAAGCAACTAAATATAGCGCAGGTCTGTGTATATATTCTTGCGTACGCCAAGGCTGTCAATTGAGGAGAGAAACAAGATCTCATGGCTGAAAAACTTTTAAATGTTCTCCCAGGAAAAGTATTGTTATTATGGCAATTGTAATTATTATAGTTTCCAGTTAACCAACAGGTCGCCATGGCCTAGTGGATATGGTGTCTGCCTAGCGACCGGGAGGTCATGGGCTCGATCCCCACTGTGGGAGCGTTCTTTATATCTCCTCAAACAACACCAAGTACTGGTTCTACACAGGAAATGATCTCGAGAGTGTTTCAATAAGCCTCGGGAATTCTTTTCCGAGCTATTTCTCAGCAACCAAGTGCAGACAATGAACAGGTGAACCATAAGGACGATCAGGGTAACATGTATTAATTTTCTCAGTAGTGCACAATTCGTGACAAATATTGTCGTCAGTAACGTTTTTGCTAACTTCCAGTGCAGGCAAAAATGGCATTGCATATAGCATGATCCATGTTCACACGATATGTTAATTATGTGAGCATTTAATACAGAAGTTGCATGCATTCAACTGTAAACTTTATATAATGAGGAAATGACTGAACTGTTTTGTGAAATACACGTACGTAAACATTCATTAAATATTCTTACCCCGCGCCGGGTAACCAAGTAATCATGTTTTAAATTTTCTTTATCTTGAGTTGTGAATGCTTAATAATCATGTTTACCAAAACACAAGTTAACAAAGAGCGTCATAACGACAGAACTTACGGAAATTACAGGACATACTTGCGGAAAACAAAGTAAAGTTTATGCACGTACATATATGCGTCTTATTGGATTGCAATAAACACCTTCATTATTATATGCGTCGTACAGATATCAGTGTATCTTTTAAATTTACAAAATAACATTAAAGGGACTTTTTCGCACAGAGTAACATGTTTCGAGTGTATCCTTAAAGTACTAGATTTTAACCATTCAACTGTTCACCTCCAGTATAATTGCACGAAATAAAATTTAAAATACAGTTTGCTCCCCTCATGAGCGTTATGCTGATTCTAATAACCGCATTGGAGGACATAATTTAGGTAAACAAATTAAAGTCAATTACACGTACATGTGTGTCAGATGAACAGATATCAGTTGTTGCTTGTTATCCTTGTTTTATACAATAAACTTTAAGGGACTCGTTCACAGATAGGGGCATTTTAAATGTGTCAGTAAATGCCTCACATGCTAGATTTTAACCAAGTAACTGTGGAACTCCAGTTTCATGGCAGAAATAGAATTAAAGAAAGAAAACAAAATAAGTTTGCTCCCCAGCAAGGCTCGAACTAGTGTCCTGGCGACTAAAAGGCTCTAGCCTAACCCCAAACTTTCCGGCATCCCGGACTATTCTACAGTTTCAGTCATACGAAACAAAAGCATAACAAAATCATTCCAAATTATTCAATCGTTTTTTTCGTTCGGAAAGCCAAAAAATTACAAAGTTCGTAAACGACGCTGTATTTTTAGTATGAATCAATTTCCTCAGTGTTATTTTGCAAACATATTTATAGTGTTTTTGTTGTTGTTTAATATGTGACAAAAAGTTGGAAACTTTTTATTCGACAATCGGTGAATGCATCGATTGAATTGTGTTACCATTTTGACCATTATTTCCCAGTTTGTACATATTCAGTGAATAAACGTGATATGAACAACACTTCTTTCAATTTTTTTTTGAAAACTTTGTTAGGCCAGTAAATTCATGAGTTTCATCAACTATATTTGGTTTCCTTTAAGATATTTGATAAAGCGTTTGTTCAAAGAACATTGCTACACGTATAGTAAAAATAACCCTTTCAAAACGCGGCCATAATGTGAAAAAAATAAATGAGATTTATTTTCAAACACGTCAAACCGCATAGCTGATTCCTCCCTGCAGACCGTTGTGGAGTGTTGATAGCAAAACAAAACTGCATATACTTCGATCAATCTTTAGAAGAAACAATCATACTTAATCTCCCCGGTTAAAAAAGTTAGAAATAACATAGAATATACATATGTTCGTAGTTAAATAGCTTAACTATTAAATCATTGAGGACGATTATACTCGTGATTGAATTCAGGTAGGACAATGAACTCTTGATATTATCTATGTAGGACAATATACTCGTGGCTGAATGACATTATATTCGTTGTAAGGCATACACGACAATCTACTATTGGATGAATTCATGAGCGACAATGCACTCGTGCTTGAATTTATGTAAGACAATCTTCGCGATGATGAGCCCTGGATAATACACAGGTAGATGAATGTAATAGTAGTTGTTTATTAGACATGCGGAATAATAGATAAGTTTAACTTGATTTCTTTCTCGTATACCAGAACGTCTGCAGCATGTTGGTAGTGGGTCCCGTCTGCAAGCGGATCCCGAACTGTCCCCAGAAGATCCCTAAAACGTTGAGCTACAGCTACATGATAGCGTTTACGCAGTGGGTCAAGAAGGGGGCGGCGCCGGTATCCAGTCCTGTCTGCTTCTTCCTGTGTCCAAACGGAAACACAATGGGGTAAATTAAACAGCAGTATTCACCCGTTTTCCATGTTCATTAACTTGTGTCTTTCTTTGTCCATTTCTTTATACCGGTACTTCTTATATGACGTAAAGATTCTTTTTTATTTACCACCATAATTTGACTAATGCGTCGTAAAAAAATAAATTGTGTGTGCCGTCAAAAGTACCGGTACATACAGTATCAGTACTTTAAATTTCCCTCAGTATAGTTAAATCAAACTGCGGATGTGATTGACTTACTTGACTTATTCCTGTAAACTCCCAGTGGAGCATAGGGCCGCAACAACACCTCGCCAGCGCACTCTGTTTTGGGCTAATCAAACTGCGGATGTGATTATTTGTTATGTTTTAACAAACTAACGAGATAACTTACTCGTTTAAATACATAATAAACGCAAAGAAAAAGCAGGTAGCCGCGCTTATCTGACCGTTTTAAAGAATCCGCAAAAATGTATGTCAATTTTCAAACATGCATCGAACAACGTGTATTATGATTGTTATTTCTATCGTAACTTCTGCTTCCTCATCTCGTTCCCACGACTTGCCTTGGTGTTATCAAATCCTTGGATACTAGTAAAGTATACATTATATGAGAAAGCAGAGTAATTTATCTTTTTCCTGCTGTTTAAGAATTCGGGAATAACAGCTTTTGATTGTACTATATGCAACTTTTGGAATGAATGATATCAAAATGTAAGTGACGCTAGATGCATTTCATGTTTTAAAAGTGTTGTTAAAGTTAACTTTTTAAACGTTTAGCTTTTTTGTGTTAAATTTGACTTTTTACACAATTTCCATAATTGGTTTATTGTAATATTTCTATAGATTTATTATCGTTAGTTGATCATGTAATGTGTCACTGCACTAAGCAATTTATAATGCGGATATATGTAACATTGAATATTTAAAATAAAATCCGTGCATTTATTATAGCAATGCATTACGTTTTATACTTCGCGTTCACAATAATGGTAAAAATACCTCATATATTCTATTCTTATTTCCTCCAAGCGTAGCATATGCATTATTTGGAGATTATATAAAGTGTCACCGGGAACAAATTTTAATAACGAAGAAGATACTTATTATTTTATGAGAAATCATAAAACGAGACGCATCTGTTTAGCAATCATTCAAAACACACTTTTTAAAGGAATATGTTTTGTAAATTATTTTCATCTTAACATTGGTTATGCCCCTTTACTGGCAACATCGTCATTACTTCAACTCTTGTTTGATGTCATCGTGCACCTATCATGTTTTATGCTATGGCAGTATAAAATATACCTTTTTTGAACTGTTTGCTTTATATAGGAACACCATGTTGCTATATTCATTTGATATGAATATAAATCTATCTATGAGAGTTCGTTCCCACTAGTAAATAAATCGTTTCTTCAAGTAAGGTATCGTAACCACGACCTACAAAGTCGTTCCTTTCAAAGTCGTGGTAACGCAATACATAAAATTTACACATGTGTCGCATGCATGCTTCTGATTTTATTCCATGATTTATACTCACCTGATACGAAATATACATTAGGATTTACCCGTATAAAATGTAAACCGATCCGCAAAAAACACAAGAAGCGTGCAAGTGTCAGGCTAACTAAGTGATCAATTTCCACCCAGACGCTATGCAGCCTCAGTTTTATTTTATGCGTTGAAGTGTAAACCACGTGTGATTTGCTCTGCATTTTTCATTAATTTGTGCAAGTTAGATTATTAATTTATCGGCATTATGTCTGATAATGCTATTTCGATTTACGAACACGGCGAAATCGATTCAGAATCTGTGATGGGAGAACAGATTTCGAAGAAATCCTCTCGGTCAAATCCGAGTCGGAAACGAACGCAACGTGCTTCCAAATGAGACTTGGACAGTTTAAAAGACAATGTTACGTCTCTGAACACTTAGTTTGACAGTCTTTGTCTCTCTTCGAAAAAATGTTGAGGAATTCGATGTCAAATAAAGGACAAGATTCAAAAGGTTATCCGGTGTTCATTGCTACTGTTTCGGATAATCGTATTTCGGATACGCCATCGGCTATTCGTGTTTCGGAAATTGGTGGTTCGGCCACGCAATGTACGAACACAGGTCAAGATAACACCACTTTTGGTGGGTGTAGGAGACCTATTGTGGACAATTTTGACACTCTGTCATTGCAACCGGGACAAACAAAACGTCAGGACCTGTTGTTGTTGTCTGACGATTTCAGTCACAGTGATGGTGATACTCTAGTAAACCAGTGTGAGGACACTAGTAAAGAGAGGTTTACAAAGTACAGTGCTAAGTATGAAGAAATGTTGACTGATCTATTTGGAGAGGATGCAGTAGGTGAACATAAGTCTGATGAGGGCATTGTTTTGGATGAATATCAAATGAATATTTTGAAACAGTCTTGGAGAAGTACAGAACCATCAAATATCTCTGTATTTAGAGACTCTTACAAGAATTCATTTCTTGTCAGTGACAGCACAGAGGAAATGCTTAAGGTTTCAAGTTTGGGCGACATTGTTGAAGCGGTTTGGATCTAAGGCTGGCACTAAGAGTCAGTCACTACATACCCAACCACTAAAATCACTTGAAAAAATGGCATATCAGGGACAACATGCAGCTCGTATGGGCATTATAGTCAATGTGTACATTCAGCATGCGTTGGGAAATTTGTTTACACTGTTGCAAGACAAGTCACCAAATATGGACTTAGCAATTCAATCAGTTAGGGATATTTTTGCGATGAGTAATAAGTCCCTGGATCAAACATCACGATGTGGATCATTACATCATTTGATAAGACGGCGTGCTGCCATGGCAGATACTGGACTGGATGAGTTTTAAGATATCAAGCCACATGTTTGGGAGCTACCATTGACACATGTTGGTGTGTTTGGTGGAGGACTAGAGAAATAGTTGAAAGATAGACAAGAAATAAACAAGCAGTTGTCTCTTTTGCTCCCAGAGGTTGACCGGAAAAGGAAATTTCCGATTAGTTCGGCCACAGCTTCAGGTGCTTAATGGAAGAGGCCACGCTTTAGTCATAATAGTGCGGAAGACGGATCCCGTAGACCTGCATACGGGGACACGCACCAGAGCAAACAACCCAGATCATTGGCAGAGTTCACAATTCCTAATGTGCCCAGGCCTAATGCACCAGGAACTGCTACGGTAAGTTCTTTTCGTCCAAAATTTAAACAATGTCTTGATAATGATGAAACCAAAAATACCAGTTGGGGGTCGCCTCAAACATTTCTATCAAAAATGGCAACAAATAACAGAGGATCAATGGGTTCTCGATATCATCAAAAAAGGCTACAAAATAGAATTTCTAACAAAACCAGCATTCAATGGGGTAAAACAAACAAAAATAAACAAACACAATGCACATATTATACTTCAGGAGGTAGACGAGTTATTGCAGAAAAAAGCAATAGTAATTGTTCCTCAGAACCAAATTCAGAGCGGTTTCTACAGTACGCTCTTTTTAGTAGAAAAGAAAACTGGAGATTTGAGACCAGTAATAAACTTGAGACCCCTCAACCGGTATTTAAAAACACAGCATTTTAAAATGGAAACAATGCAATCAGTTTGGAATCTAGTTCAAAAAGGAGATTTTGCAGCCTCAATAGATCTGAAGGATGCATATTTACACATCCAAATTTTTGTCCCACATCGCCAGTATCTTCGATTTTGTGTAGCAAAAACTGTTTACCAGTTTGTAGCTTTACCATTCGGCCCAAATTCAGCAACAAGAACCGGGACAAAAATATTTCTGTAGTCGCAGCCTACATAATGAGACAGGGCTTGCGTCTAGCAGTATATTTAGATGACTGGTTAGCACTAAGTCATCTCAAATTAAGGCTCAAATAGGATCAAGAGAGGGTAATATATCTCCTGATCGAACTAGGATTCATAATGAATGTCAAGAAGTCTATGTTGGTACCAACTCAACAGATAACATACATTGGAGGGCTTTTCAATCTAAAAGTGGGTTTGGTCACTCCGACATTGGAAAGAAGCAGACAGATTGCTCAAATAGTTCAGGACATTATGGCAAACAGTCTGACCACAGCACGGCAATATTTACAACTGCTAGGGCTAATGGCTTCGTGTTTGATTCTAATACCACATGCTCGACTTCACATGCGTCCCATACAATTACTTCTGCATATCTGGAGACCCAGTACACAAGATCTGGATTATGAAATTCCTATCACAGTTCACTTGCAGAAACATCTGTCATTGTGGTTAAATCCAGTCAACATTATGATAGGCCAATCTTTTCAACCATGGACAGCGAACAAAGTTCAAGAGACCGATGCATCCATGACAGGATATGGGGCATGTCTGGGGAATCAAATTATTCAGGGAACATGGTCGGTCACAAGAGCAGTCCCTTAAACACAAACAGTCGGGAAATGGAAGCAATTTTCATAGCATTGCAGAGGTTTCAGCCACTTTTAAGCAATCAGAGGGTTCTAATACGAACAGACAATGTAACTTGTGTACAGTATCTGAACAAACAAGGGGGGACAAAATCTCCACAACTCTGCTACCAGACTTGGCAAATTTGGCAGTTTGCAATTCAAAATAACATATCATTAAAAGTTGCTCATATTGCAGGCAGGTTAAATATTTTAGCCGATCAGCTCAGTCGTTTTCGAATAAAACCAACAGAATAGAGCCTTCATTATTCTGTAGTACACCAAATTTTTCACAGATGGGAAAAACCTCAGATCGATCTGTTTGATTCAGTACACAATCGGACAACACTGATGTTGTTTGTATGGATTGCCCACCCAGAAGCTCTAGCCACCGATGCAGTAACGATTCCACGGGAAAGAATGTTTGCCTATGTTTTTCCACCAATATGTCTCATTCCCAGAGTCATTCAGTACATGAAACTGTACCATTGCAAAATAAAACTGATAATTCCGTTTTGGCTGAGACGCCATTGGCTTCCGGAAATGTTGGAAATGAGTGTAGCCCATCCACTGAAGTTACCAGTTGTTCCAAATTACTAAAACAACAACCAAAACAAATATTTCACCCAAACCCCGAAGTATTCAATCTGACTGCATGGCTTCTTTCAACAATTCGTTCAGAGATAAAGGCTTTTCAAAGAGAGTAAGAACACTGCTCACAGCCAGTTGAAGAGCAGGAACCCAAAAAGATTATGCATCAAAGTTTATCAAATTCAGTCGCTGGTGTTCTGAACGGGAAATTGATAAATATTCAGCATCTTTAACTGACTGTGCAGAATTTCTAACTTCTCTATACGAAGAAGGTAAACAATACAGAACGATCACAGGCTATAGGTCAATGCTTTCTGTTGTATTACATCTTATTGACAATACTCCAGTTGGTCAACATCCATATGTAATCAGACTTCTGAAAGGAGTGTTTAACTTTAGACCTCCAATTAGTAGATTGCAACCAGAGTGGGATCTTCCCAAAGTCTTAACAGCCATACAAAAATGTCCATTTGAACCAATGAGGAAAACTTTGCTTAAATATATCACTTATTAAACTGTTTTTCTTACAGCGATCACCACGTACAGACGGGTCAGCGACCTTCAAGCGTTAAGGCTGGGAGAAGGTGCCGTGTCAGTTCAAGCCAAAGGAATAACGTTTGTAAGACAAGGTTTGTCTAAGCAAGACCGACCTGGACACAAACCAGTTAATATATTTATTCCTACGTTCAAACAGAACAAACTGTTAGACCCAAAAGGGCAATTTCTTTTTATCTTAAACAAACAGAGAAATTCAGGAATAAAAATGGCAGAGACGAGATTAGTTTATTCTTGACAGTGAATGCACCTCATGAAAAGGCATCAGCAAAAACACTATCTTCTTATATTGTATATTGTGAAGACTATTCAGGAAGCTTATGACAGTTCAAAGAAAAAAGTTAAAGCACATTCTACACGTTCTATAGGTCCATCACGGGCTTTGTATAATGGTGCTTCGGTTAAGTCAATACTGGAAGCAGCAGATTGGGGAAGTGATAGTACATTTATAAAGTATTATTTTAGGAATGTAACTGTTCTGCAACTAGGATCTCAGTGAACGTATCATAAACTGTGGATTAAAGTTTCATTTTATGCGGATCGTGCAGGAAAAGATATTTATACACAGGTCATTTGTATTATAAAAGGGTTTATTACCAGGGATTGGTATAATCTACAAACTTCAAGTATTAGATCATGCAAATAGTCAACAAGAAGTTGCAAATACATGACCACCACCATATATGTTAGGTTAAGCATGCTTTTATTGCTTAGACATCATCCTAATGTATATTTCGTATCAGGTGAGTATAAATCATGGAATAAAATTTTATAATTTGTTCTCAAGTAATAATTTTATGAATGGATTACTACTGATAGGTACCACCCTCCTCCCCTAATGTGTTTGAGTGGTTTACATTTCAACTACATAAAACTGAGGCTGCATAGCGTCTGGGTAAATATTGATCACTTAATTAGCCAGACGCTTGCACGCTTCTTGTGTATTTTGCGGATCGGTTTACATTTTATACGGGTAAATCCTGATGTATATTTCGTATCAGGTAAAAATAAATCTATTCATAAAATTATTACTTGAGAACAAATTGTAAAAATTTGTGCCAATGTAAATAATATTGAATTCTGGAATTGAAACGACAAATAAAAAATTCCTGTTTAAAAATTACATTTTTTAAATCAAATGTTTTCTTTACAGATCTTGGATGACTTCCATATCTGAAGTAGTAAGTAAAAGGCAATAGTATTCAATCATGTTTGTGTTGGCGAACACTCTATTTTCTATTAGAAAAGTGCGTATTTTATTTATACGCCGAATGGGACTCGAAGCATTGAGCACTTAAAACTATTTCAATTATGCAAAAGCACGAATTCAAGTGTCGTAAAATAGTTTTATACAGCAGAGTTGAGGATGAAAACGGTACAAATGCTTATTTCGGTGCATATGATTTTGTTCGGCTCGTATACAGCATCTACAAGCATATAAATAAAGTTGATAAACAGACATTGTTTGCTATCGTTTTTATACACTGTCTATCAAGGCTTTACAAATAAGCAATTGCATATAGGTTGTTATGAAAGTCGAAAGTTTTACTTAACGAGCATATAATTAGTAAGTATATTCATTTTATAATAGGATGAGCTTTTGTCGTACAAATCTTTCTTTAATGCAGGAATTGCGCACTCCATAGTAAATAAATATGTTTTCCAAAACTGTTCTTAGAATATTTGAGAAGTAAGAAAGTAAAAATAAAACTGATGAAGATAAAACCATGCCATTTANGCCGCCGACATGGCTGTGATAAGCACTATGCCCACCGCCGCCACCGCCATAAGTGCCATCACCACCACCTTCATGGCAATGATCCATACCGCCAACGCCCACGCCTACGTGGCTGTGGTGAACACCACCACCGCCTCCGCCACTTGTTACATGGCAATGTTCATCACCGCGCCCATCAACACCAGTGCCTCCGCGAACATCCCCGCAAACATGGTTTTGATTAGCACCGCTTCCACCACCGACGCCAACGCCATGGTTACCGTGCGCTTCCTGCCCACCACCACCGCCTCCACCACCTCCTTCGCCACCCTCGCTTCCGCCATGGTTATCATGCGTTATCCGCCCACTACCAATACTGCAATCGCCACCGCTACCGCCACTTCCCTTACCAGGGCTAAAGTCAAAGTCTAAATTAATCGTAGTTTTCCAGACGCTTTTGGCAAATGTACCACAGGTTTTGCGCTCGCTGCGTGACTTATATTCGCCAAATCCATAGTCACCTCCCGAGAGGCTGTCTGAACAAAATCTTCTTTTTAGAAGGAGTGCTTCATCGGAAGAAGAAGAACGATTGTTTCCATATATGAATTTTCCTGAAACAAAGTTTAACAGGGGTAACATGGATGGTTACATCATATTCATAAAAGTCGTATTAAAGAGCCCCCAATAAGTATGATAAGATAAAATGAAGCGTCTTATTGGTTTAAGCCAAATGACAAAAATAAGAGTTTGATTTACGACCGAGAGATAACGAGTTCGAACACATATCGGACAGTGTCTTTCTCAAAAGACACCTTGTAATGTTTTAGCAGACGCATACAATGTTAATGTCTCAATAAGCATACTACTTGAGCCAAAATCGTACTCTCAATTTAAGTAAATACAGGCCACCAGAACAACAACACAGTACGTCTCGAAGAACGTGGTTACCCTGCCTCTATTTTATCGATCGTAAATCTGATTTAAATAAAAACACATTCAGCTGATAAATAAGTAGTAAGAAGAACATGATTATTGTTCAAATATAACTTTAATTCTCATTTGTGAACGATTATTCAATGTGGACCCGGATCCAGCAAAACACTATCCCTTACTTGTCTTTGAAACTCATCATTTGAATATTCTACTGTATACCATGAAAACATAATTGAACATCATTAAACACAGTTTAAAAAGTTCCGACCGTCGGTTTCGAATCTCTTTCCATTTTTGGATCCAGATGTCTGTTTTTTTCTTTCGACTACTCCTGTTACCTATGTCTTGCACGAAACAGTTAAACAACAAAATTGACTTGAATTAAACTGAACAAAATTGTGCAATACCTGTTTGATATATTCATGAGTTACATCCTGCTCAATGTTGTTTATGCGTAATTCCTTATTCAAGGTCAATGCGTTATTTCGCAACATGCTTTGATGTGGATTGAGTACACCGCATCATATGTACGACGTTATGGTCGACTTGGTTTTCGGTTTCAATTTTATTGCAAAATAGAAAAGAGGGCCAATGTGGCACCCGATTGCACATGTTTGTTATGGGGCGTTGCCCGTTTCTAATCCAGGGATCTGATTCGAACAATCTTTGTAAAGGATCACAATCTGACGTCACATACCAAATATTAGGTCAATTTAAAACAGTTCAACCAAAAACCTCCATTCAGGGCAAATTTTGACCCCAGGGACATGATTGAAAAAAGCTTTCGGAGCACTACATGATGTAACATGCCAATTATAACACCTATTGGTCTTTCTTTAAACAGATTTTTTTAAACGTCACAATATAAGTCTAAATGAATTATGTGACCCGTGGCTAGGAAAGTTTTGACCCCAGGGGTATGATTTAAACAATCTTTATAGAGGACCACGAGGAAAACTTACAATAAAATATTAAGCCCCTGACCCTTGCGGCTTCATAAGAGAAGTTTTCTAAGTTATTTACTATACAATGTATGAGTCTATATAAATAAGGTGACCACTGGGGCGGGACCATTACAAGCCTGGGGCATGATTTAGACAAACTTTGTAGAGAATAACTACATGTTTACGATAGACAGATGACGAACATAGTTTTTTTTAAGGTATTTATTATATCAGGGTATATCAATAATGTGACCTTTTTGACATCTCAATTACATTTACATTTCATGAAAATCCTTCAATTGGTATAGGGGATATTTAACCGACACGAAAGAATGGAGGCTCTAACTTTTACCTTGACATTATAGGGATCTTTTCATGTTTTTATAACTTGACAAAATTGAAAATAATTGTCACAGATTTTCAAATTTTCGTTGTAGTTTTGTTTTGTGCTAGGAAACAGTAATACTGATAATTTACCATGCTCTGAAATATCCATTATATGCATCTTTTGACGATTTAAAACCTGAACATTATAAAGCGTTACCAACGCAAAGTGATTGTATAATTTTGAAAGTTCTGTTGTTATCGTTATATTTTGTGACATTACGAGGATTGCTGATATTAATTATAAGTGGTTTAATCGCTAGACTTTTACACCAAGAGTCAGTTGTTCGAGCCTTTTTTTATTTCTTTAATTTTATTTAAGTTTTATACTGGAACTCTTTAGGTCCGATGTTTACATTTATCAATTTAAAGCATTAAATGACAAACTTCAAAACATGCCACAATCTGTGAAAAGGCCTTTAATCTTGAGTCGGCATGACTGATTACAAAAATCATCAAAGGGTATAAAAGCCATCTGCAAGTCATCTCGATGACCTCGTTTTACTATCACCATTGTACATAACGGCGGAGAATTATAACACCATACTGAAAATATAGAGTGCTATTTCGGTTTCAAGTAAGGTAAATTGGTTCTATGCATATCAGAAAAAAAATCGACATTTATTGACAACATGAAATGCTACTATGTATATATTGCTTCTTTTGTTTTATATGAAGACTGTGTGTTTCATAAATTGCTTTTTTTTATTTAATATAATTATACAATGGATCCATATATTGTCAGTTGCATTAATATAAATGTTTTTCGCATGCATACACTATTAAATGAACTCATATATAATTGAATCCGTTTTATACAAAGGCTTAATATATCGAAATTTGATTTAATATATGTAATACAATGAAATAAATGTTTTCACGAGTGGTCAAATTTTTATTTTGTATATTTATGAATTAATACAAATCGATGATCTAGCAAAACCCAACATTGTTCTTTTCATTCAATGTATTTTCCACTATTTAATTACACTATACACATATGCAAGACGAAAACGTACCTATCAGCCGTTAAGAAACTCAAAACTAAAAATAAGATCACTTAAATGCCTTATGATTTTAAGGATTTTTTATTTTTTGTATTTACTTGTAGTATACGTACTCAGGTTCTCTAAATATTGACAATATAGATACAACGTTGTTTTACATTGTTTAAAAAAAAACGGAAATATTATTAGCCATACTAAAAACTAAAAAGAAACAAAAAAGAGAATAATAACTCGTATATTGCGGCAACTTATTAACGCATGAGTTAATGGTTATGGTATGCACAAACTTTTAGAGTCACTCTAAGCTCATATGTACTAAATGGAACTTAAAGACAAAATTGTCTATGTGAACATATAATTTCGGTTAACAAAATAATAAAATATTAATCTTTAAAATTGTGAAAACTTGATAAAATATATGTATTGCATTATCTTAAGCAAGTTATAATACGTCCACAGGCTTCAATACGTGGAATTTCGTAAGGGGCTCAATAATAAGAACTTATATAAAACAAAATTCCAAGCGCATACATTAAGAATATAATCTTATTTGTCATATTTTAAGTGCACACAATATGACTGGACATGCACTAGACAAATATTATTTAATTGAATAAAAATTGACTCGATCATTTTTTGAGATAATGGTAAAATACGACCGCTTTTTGCAAAGAACAAAATCAAAATGTTTTTACGCAAGTCCATATTTGTGATGTTGATTATATAAATAATGGTATGTAACCTCTAGATGATGACGATGTATATGTTCGTTTAATAAAATGTGGTTATGTGGCACAAGCCATCTATCACATAAACCGATGCAATTTAATATCTAAAAGACTTCGAAACAAATTACTGTTTTGAACAGGTGCGAAAAATATGATTTCCGAAAACTATGTTTCAAGCGTCAACGTGCAGTGTGTACACTTTCATGTTCGTATCCACCTGGTTGGTGATGTCCTCGCTTGCACGCGACGTTGTCGAACCGCGTTCTGCACGACTCAACTTCCGGTGGACCTTGGTTTCCGGTTTGGCGACGGGAGTGGTGCCGGCAGCCCCGCTAATGATAACGTAACGTTTGCCGTTCAGCGCATACTCCGTACAGTTCTGCTGGCGAACGGGATTGCGTTTTAGATAGTATTTGAAAACAGCCAGTGCTAACAGCAGCATTATTATGATAACGCACAAAGCGGTTCCGATTGCGATTCCAACTGTCTTGAAACTCGAATTTACTTTAGACTGATTTGCCATCACTGTTACATCGTCGAGAGGTGTCACTTCCGTTGGTCCGAATTTGGCTTTTGTCGTTTTTGATGGTTTTGTTACTTTGCTTCCTGCACTTGTAAGAAGTTCGTTAGATTGTGTTTGAGTAGTCTTATAGGATATGGGGAAGGTGGAACGTTTGGTCGGGTCATCGTTATCCGGGGTTTCGGTATTTTCTCTAAGGGTCGTTTCGTAGTACGCCGCGGTAATGGCGATTTTATACAGATCAACGTCTTTGTAATCACCGTGTTCGTGTGAGTCGTATTCAAAATATCCTCCCCAATCGTTGTCAATGACGTCATAGTTATTGCGGTACACGGTGGTGCTGGCCACGCCTGGATCGTCTGTGCTGTTAGAGACGCTTGCAGAAAGTAGATCCATTACGTGCTTGTATATGCCGTCACTACGCACGTCACCCAGATTCCGTACGTTCGTGTCTAACGTCGACTTGCACGTGAACGATCGGAATACAACTTGGTCTCCGGCCAGGATTTTGAGATTCAATACGTCTAAGCTTTCGTCACAGTCAAATACGTTTCCACCGAGATCAATGCTCTGGAGACCGCTGGCTGCCATGAGAATAAAGTTAACATCGCCAATGCTGCCAAGATTATTGTTTCGTAGATTCACGTGTCTGAGAGTGTCCAAGCTGAAGTGGCTGGCAGTAATTGCCTGAATAAAGTACTTCGCTAATTCCGGACTCTCTTGAATTATAAGGTTTTGCAATTTCGGTAGTTTGCTAAAAATGTTACCATGTATCCTGGACGCGTCGATTTCAACGAAGGACATTTCTAGCGTGAGTACGTCTTTCAAGCCATGGAAGCAGTCCGCCTGTATGGCCGTAAGATTTAATCGATTAATTGACAACACTTGCACTCCGTTAGAAAACAGGAACGCGTTGCCTTTAAGTTCCGTTATAGGGTTGCCCCCCAAATGTATCTGGGAAATGTTTCTAATGGGCCTAAACATGTTCATGGGAATCGTCGAAACGTTGTTATCCACGATGGACAACACGTCTAGTTCCGCCCCTGATTCAAAGGCGTCGGCGGGGATCTCGTTTATGTTGTTGTTGTCGAGCAGAACTTGCTTAACAGACATTGGCATTGGTACCGGAAACACAGTCAGTGAGTTGTTGTGTAGAATCACGTGACGTAGTGACGTCATCTGTGCCAACGCGCCTCTCTCGACGCTCGTTAACGCGTTTCCGTCTAGTACGAGCGTGGTTACGTTGTTATAATGCTCCGTGTCCATGCGTGTAATTGAGTTAATGCCGTTAGACGATAGCTGCATGAAAGACGTCGAGCGCGGTAGGAAAGGCGGAAAGTGTGACAGTAGATTGTGTGAAATATTTAAAACTTTAAACTTGCTGTGGTCCAATGAAAGAATATTATCGACAGACGTCAGTCTATTATGGGCGACATGCAACGTCATCAGATCCGGATTGTCTCGGAAGGTCCCAGGCTCTATTTGNCTATGTGGTGATAATTTCATGATTCGTTGAGAACCGTGACACAAATTACTTCAGTTATGTTCCCTCCTTCAAACTGAAAAGCAAGTTATTCGGAAATTATTTGGTTTATCAATAAAAGTCCAACAACCAAAACAAAACTATTTACATGAAAACCCGGTAGCCCAAATGCTGATAAAACTTCTACATCACCAAACATACTTGGGTTTAAGTCGACTGATAAAACCAATTTCAAACCATGAAGAAACTTTCTGAAACGTTGTCGTTATAAAACTCAATTGTGTACCAACGTCACTTTTCACGTATTATTTTATTATTAATTATGTTTCATTACCGATAGTTTCACTGTCGATAAACAAATGTTTATTAAACTTCAGCACGACAAGATATACGTCTTCTTAACGTTAAGGACAACCTCGCATATGCAGCTATTTACCTACATACGCAATCTGTCCAAACGCATACCTATATAGAGTGGAGTAGCTGAACACTGGTCCCGACATCAGCCTTAAGCGCTTCTGCTGGTATGTTGTTCTTCAATTGTTGATGGCGCTGCTGATCTCTTCTTTCATGAGAAAGCCGCACTTGATTGGCAGATTGCTTTTTAGCTTTCGGTATCTCCTATGAATTCGCATGGGCGGGCCTGTTTAGTTGCTCCTGGAAGTGACCAATCCACCTCTTCATCTGCCTTTTTCGTAATCAGCTCCGTGTTTCCCCTTACTGGCCTCTCTGGCTTAATATTTGTTCCTGCTTTTCTCTCGGTGATTGACTACAGGTCTTTGGTTCTGTTATGATGTGCTGCCTCTTCGGGCTCTGTTGCCAGCGTCTCTATGTAGTTCCGCTTGTCTGCTCTAATACTTTGATTCACGTTCCTATTTGCCTCTGTGTAATCTTCTTGTGCTTTCACTTTTGCGGCTCGTGTTCAGCTGATGTTGACACAATGTTTCATGTTCTCTTGAATGGTCTTCCTTCAACGTTCTGTAGCGTCTCTGCTGATATTCACTGCTTGTGGGTGTGCGACTTGGGGTCAGTACTTCTTGGCATGTTGAGATCACTGCTATTGTCACTTTCTGCCACTTCTGACCTATCTTCTCTTTTTGAAGCAGCTCCTCTACGACCTAAAACTTGTTTGAGAGAGTGATCTAAAACTATTTTTGCTTACATGTGTCTTTCAGCGTAGCGGTGTTGTAACGCTGGCTTTTGCTGGACCTCCCGTCCAACTCTTCTTTAGCTTCAGTTTCAATGGAGCGACAACACATACACAAAAACAGCGAAGAAACTTCCTCGCACGCACAGGTGGTCGATTAGGTTCTCCGTTGACAGGTCTTGTGACACCCAAGCTGCCCTGTGTATCCTTCTGTGGTGGAGAACACTCCGATATACAGGTTACTTGTGTCGCACAGGTCGGCGAATCTCTCACCGTTGTCGTTTATCTCGCCTAGCCCTCATATCGTCGGTTGTCACTGCCGATCTTGGCGTTGAAGGCACCCATTAGAATGATGATGTTCATCTTTCGTCTGTCTTGTATAATGGTTGACAGTCTGTTGAAAAGGTTGTCAATCTCGTCTTTTTAACTATCGTTTGTCGGGGCGTATAACTAGATTATGTCCACATTGATCCTCTTCTTTTTTGTGTGAAAAGAGGCCGTCATGATCCGTGTTCAATGCTCACCCTATGAGCGCTGTCTGTGCCGACTTATAAAGCATCATGGCTATTCCATGGGTATGTGCTGCATCCTCCCGTTCATGCCCCGAAAACAACAGTAACTCACCGGCATTCGGTTACTATTGCTCAGATGCAGTCTCATGATTCACTGAATCCTAGGATGGTGGGGTCCTTATATATGTGGCCACTTGGTCAGTCTTCGCGGTCTTGTACATAGTTCGTACATTCCATATATCGATGGTGATTGTGGTCCTGGTGGAGATGATGGTCTTGGGCCTGACGTCTTCCATTTCACTCTGGCTTTCAGCATCCGGCGTCATACGCACCTTCTCCCAGGTCCGTGATGTCTGTTGTTATGTTGTTTGGTGTTTCTTAAGCAATAAGATTTTGACATGGTATGGTGGCTGGCCCTTCGCCCAACCCTTCTCCTTTATCAGCGCGGGCTTGGGACCGTCCTTGACTGAGTTATTTCGTTACCATGAGCTAGTTATCTCTTCATACTTTCTTACTCGTGAGTTTCTTATATCGTTACCACGACTAACTCTGTTTACTATTTTTAAGTCTTTCCGCGACTATTTTTGTTGTGCCATCGAACAATAAGAATATACCTATCGCCAGGCAAACGTGACATGGTTGAATAGCACCTTGTAATATAAAATAATATAAGTGTTTATAAAACCATCGAAATCATCCACTTGGAAACTCTAATCATCAATAGAGACGGCCTAGTTATAATGGTTGATGCCAACTGAGAAAAAGATAGTATGATGTGATGAGACATTTGCTAAATTAAAGTTAAAATTGCAAAAGACATTCTTTAAAGTTTTAATCACACTTGTAGTGATTTTGTAGAAGGACGCTGATTCGTAGGATTTATCTACTCAAAAGGTCATTTTTATAAGACCATTGTTTCTTTATAGACCTACTAAATATCGCAAGAAACCACAGTCCGTATTATGCACCGAAGGCGTGCATTATATAGTAGACGCACCGTCTACCAGTCTGTATTTATATATATGTCCGTTCGTCTGTGGAGAGCTTAAATGCTATAGGTCCTCTTTTATGTGAAAAATCAGAATTATATAATACTGGGGTCTATCAGCACATATATACTTTAATTATAATGACATTTAATTGTTGTTTTTGTCGTTGCTGTCTCAGACGGTTTTTGACCTAGATTTCTTGTGATAATTCTACAAAGCGGGAACATCGACTTCCAATATATTTGCGAAATGTTTTATGAAATGAAACTTACAAGAACGGTTTAACATCTATTAATAACTGTCGGATATTAAAATAAATTTGAAACTGAAATACGCAGATCATGAAGCAAAATAAAGCTTAAGACACGTTATGTTTTTATGAATCGAAGTTGACATATTTATTAACGATTTAAATGGTTGTTCGTTAGTCAGAATAAGACATTCATT
The DNA here is from genome assembly GCA_007657795.1 of Dreissena rostriformis. Classification (NCBI taxonomy): domain Eukaryota; kingdom Metazoa; phylum Mollusca; class Bivalvia; order Myida; family Dreissenidae; genus Dreissena; species Dreissena rostriformis. The sequence continues at coordinate 13,788 of VMBQ01006029.1, read as the reverse complement.
CAGATGAACACATTTCTATTTTATCTATCTGATTTAAAAAAACGACACTGCCAACGTTATGTCAATGACGTAAATCACTGGTAAGTAGTTGTTAACAAAGTAATGGTATCATCATCGCGTACTTCTGCATAGTAATTAATTTTAAAGGGTTAATGGTAAAAAAGGAGCTATTATTAATGGCAGAATTTGTGCTACTTTTCGAAAACACTAGGCCAAACGATAACAGGCAATTTTTACTTTGTTTATTTTTTGTAATTCGTCGAAATGCTTTCATGTTTTTTTATGCACCTAGAATGAATACAAAGTTTCAATAAGAATATTGATTACATGTATGTCCCATCTTGAAATAAGCTAACAGGCCAAGATTGGTAAATCTTGTTTGAAATTTGTAAGAATTACACTTACATTTTTTTACATAAAATATACAGACAGGTTAAAGTGATATAAGACGCATTTTTCACTGTTGAATTGAGCTGAAAAGAATTAACAGGTCAAAAGAGTTAGTTAAAATGTGGTAACTGACCCATTATCTGCAACTGATCTTGCTACCAATTGTTATTAAATATATATATATATATTATATTCGATAGTTTACGTGACTAACCCAGTCCTATAAGCTTAACTAGCAGAGTGGAACTGCCGCGTATTTACGAAAGCGATACGATTTGAGTCTTTCTCATAAAGTTACTTCACTGACACCTCATTTATAACATATATCTTTGATGAAGTATGGCCGAAGATGTGGTTAACAGAGACACAAAGGTAAATGTATTCATAATTTCAGAATTGTCTTATGTTTTCGCGGTGTGTCCCAGATTTTAAACTAACCAAAAATACGTCAAAACGAAAGTACGGTTGATATTCAAATGCATTATTTTTCTCTTTCTGAGATATTGTTTAAGTATGCTGATGCTGCATTAACAAATATAAGTGTATATGAAGTGAAAACACCAAAAATAAACAACGGTTCCGAAAGACACCTTTATATTGATAGTTGCGTCTAATATCATTTTAAAGCGTTTCAAACTTCATATGTTATGGCTGGTCAAAAGTGATGCTAGTGCTACGTATCAAGACACCCCTTGAGATTGCTTCGGAGAAGGGCGGGGTCAATGCTAAGGTCATTGGTAATAGATGTAGAAGACGTTCCCGCTCAGAATCTCAAGGTTTGTGTTTTTCGAGGGATTATTTGCAAATTAGAAAAAAAAAACTTAATTACTTGATAACAACAGTTATGTACACCAAGTGGCGCTCGATTGGTAATTGTCGGCACGGGTACTACTTAAATGTACCTTGGATTCTCTTAAGTATACTTAAATGTACCCCGGATACGGAAAATATATTAAAACGTACTCGGGAAATCTAACGCTTAATTGGTCGTTGTCGGCTATTTTTTTCAAATTACTTTTGTTTATATTTATGTCAATATTTCGTAAAACGGCCTTTATATTATCAAAAACTCATACTCAAAAAAGAATGTTGAGGCAGGTTTTGTTCAAAGCGAACAAGAACAGTCCGCCGCGCTTTCCTTTCGTTTAATCGTTCGCTATAACTTTAACAATAATGCCAAAATAAATAAAATGATACTAACATTGAAAAAATAAAATAAAAATAAGTGGCCGAAATGGGGTTAGGGGTAAACATTTTTGTAGTAAATTAAGACACTAGACACTGCTTTTCCGTGTTCGTTAAAATTCACACACACGTTATTCCATACATTTTGCGAACATTTATAAATACTTTCAGAGCAACATGTTTTGTTTAATTGTCTTTGAAAACACCATGGTGTACATATATACATAATGGTGGCTACCAGAAATGCACCTGAGCACGGCGTATTCGACGAGGTGTGTACACATTTCAATAAACTAACATCTACGTCTGAAAATAATGACATTCTTAAATCTATGCAATGTCTTGGAGGATGAATTTCATTTTTTGGTTGAATGTTCCTTATACAATGATATTAGAAAAAAAATACATAAAGCAATATTACTGAAAAAGACCAAATATTCCAAAATTTAAAGAGTTAATGCAATCTGATAACCAAACAATTAACAGAAAGTTAGCAATTTATGTTCACAAAGCATTTATTCAAAGAAATGTCTATAAATATTATTTTGAGTAATATCCATGTCAGATAAGTTGACTACTCGCTGTCAATAATGCTTTATGTTTACATTATGTTGAATTACATGTATCCTTTAATAATATACGTATAGAACTTAATATAGTTTGTATATGATATATCATGCCATGAACTAGTATTTATTGTTGACCACTTGCATGCATTTTGTTTGTATAAATATATTCAACGTACATGTGTACTCATGGACTGTAATGTCTAATGTATCTTGAATAAACCATATATATGTTGTTCTTACAGAACAGGTATGCTAAGTACAGCATGTTATTTCACACCTCCAAATACATAAGTTTTCATTATGAGCATTTTATAAATGACATTTTAGTAACACCATTGGTGGAGCTTATACATAAACTGTTAAGTTTCCAAAGTCTTAAAGCATTTTCTTTATGCTTATGTCTTTTGCATGTCTAATCGATCGGTTAGCGAATAAATCCCTTGCGACACAAAGCCTTTGTTCAAAGATAAACCATCAACATAATGAGGATTGTTAAATTATTTCGCGATATTATTATTTTATGGAAGACTAAAACGGTCGAAGTCGTGTAATGTTTTTTTGTTATAATGTTGAAACATTGATCATATAGTTAATGCTGAAATCACACATGTAATTAAGTATTCCGACGCTTATAAATACAAGAATTCAAACAACAAAACAAAACAAGATAAATTTACTTATATCCATATAATAACAGACAAGGTTTTAGTACACTTCTCAAACAAACCACCGAGCAAAACATTTTACAATTCTTTTATATGCCTACTTCTATTTAAGGATGATAGACCCACATTTCAAATACATTTCATTTCAGTGTCATGAGACTTTATAATTAATTACGTAACCACTAAAATTAGAGCCGTTTAGTGTAATTTTTGGATTGATGTACCTAAAAGGTGTCCTCTCAACCCCTTTTGGTAAATTTGAATGCTAGGTAAAATCAGATGTGCGAAAGGCATGTTTGTTTCCACTTACTGTTCCATAGTTTACGCACCGCTATACAAACCATGCTTTCTTCTTTCTTCATATATCACTACAAACTCTTATATGGCGCCATTGGTCATCTGCGACAGTATACAATGCTGTGCTATAGAGCTTCTTAAATAAGCTTTAAATTAAAGTTAATAACTCAAAGCGCCAGGTAACATACTTTATATCACAAAATCACGGACATGATTGCCTCTACAGCTTGTATTTGCTCACCACATAATCTTTCAACATTTGTTTTTTCCTTCGTTACTCTGAGTGCACTGTTTCAATGTGAGCAGTTCATTGAACTCAGCTGATATAATGACCCCAGAACGGGGGAGGACAATATGGATTGTTGTGCCTTATGAAATCTTAAATTGTCTTCCCCGGTACCGCTCCCCATAGTTTTGCTCTAAACGCAAACGTGATCGAAGCGTCCCATTCCTCCACCTTATTTAATATTATTTTATATTTCGAGTAAAAATGAATTTTGGACGCGATATGCCATTGACAGATTTTCTTTATCAAACTCCTCGCAGTGTTTACCATCACTGGCAGATAGACGGTCAATCTCCCAGCAGAGTGTTCTGTCCATGCCGCCACATACATTTATGTGATGTAACCGTCGTGCAAGAGAGTGATAAACGGTCACAATTGAACTAACCGAGCTATGCTTGGAACCATTCATATATCTGCTCGGAGGTTGATTTTTATTAGATTAATTTCAAGAATAATAATGAATGTCATGTTTAATAGATTATTTTTTATCGGTATACATGTATTAATAAGACATTTTGCTGACCATTTCAAGAGAATCTGGTTTTTATTTATAATTACATGTATTATTATTGCTGCTGTTGTTATACAGTACCTGTTTTACTCCACTAAAAATTATATGCACCTATCCGATCATAAGAAATTTCCAAAATTATAACAAATTAGAATGGAACTTGACGTTAAATGTGTTCGACTGTTATACCTAATAAGTCTTAAACAATATTTATTTTATTTTAACCGCTGTTGGTATGGTAAACTGGTAACAATTTATACACGTTTCCATTCACAACCGTCAACAAATGTATTAAAAATCGGTGTGTTTTTTGTTTGTTTCAAGCGCTTTTGCTACGCGGTTGAACCTCAAGACGGTCATTTCGAAAACGTATGTTTTATTATCAACTGTATAGATTGTATCATCTTTTAAATTTTGTATTGACCTTAAATCATCTGATTAAAATTGCTTTCCTAAGTTGACTAACATTTAACATACGTTCATCGCAATGTAGTGAAATTGAATTGACCGCCATTATGTATGCATTTGTATCATGGAGGAAAGGAGCTCTACTAACTACGCTATCGCTCAAATCCTACAATTGATGCCATGTGTGCCAACTGTTGTAAATATTACATTCAATCGATAAGTTTAAACAAAATTATAAATAACGCATACATATAATTTGACATAAAGTTCGCTTTTTCATAATTACCAACAGTCGTTATGAATGTTCAATATGACCTGCAATAAATAAGTTTTAACAAACTTTTATACATACATGTAATGCATACATATAATTAGACATAAAGTTTGCTTTACAATTTTCAAAAGTTATTGTGAATGTTTGGTCATATCACGGCGGCCAATGAACCTTCTCGCAGCTCTTTGACAAGCTGAGTCCATCTTAGCGATTTACACGTGCTAAAGGCACATATGTGTTTGCCAGTGAATTACACAGTTTTAAATGTAACATATATAAATTATTAAGTAAAAGTAATGTACAACTTTAGCAGCAATTTTGATGTATTTCATATGTGACTATTCAGGTTTACGTTTTTCAACATCTTTACATATTAAATCAAAACTACCGCCGCCACCACCNTGTTATACAGTGGTGTTCTAATGTACCTGTTTTACTCCACTAAAAATTATATGCATCTATCCGATTAGAATGGAGCTTGACGTTTAATGTGTTCGACTGTTATACCTAATAAGTCTTAAACACTATTTATTTTATTTTAACCGCTGTTGGTATGGCAAAATGGTTAAAATGTATACACGTTTCCATTCACAACCGTCAACAAATGTATTCAAAATCGGTGTGTTTTTTGTTTGTTTTAAACGCTATTGCTACGCGGTTGAAACTGACGGCTATTTCGATAATGTATGTTTTATTATCAACTGTTTAGATTGTATCATCTTTTAATGTTTGTATTGACCTTATTCCATCTGATTAAAATTGCTTTCCTAAGTTGACTAACATTTAACATACGGTCATCTCAATGTAGTTTAATTGAATTGACCGCCATTATGTAAGCATTTGTTTCATCGAGGAAAGGAGCTCTACTAACTACGCTATCGCTCAAATCCTACAATTGATACCATGTGTGTCAACTGTTGTAAATATAACATTCAATCGATAAGTTTAAATCAAAATTGTACATAACGCATACATATAATTTGACATAAAGTTTTCTTTTTCATAATGACCAACAGTCGTTATGAATGTTCAAAATGACCTGCAATAAATAAGTTTTAACAAACTTTTATATATAATGCATACATATAATTAGACAAGTGATTGTGAATATTCAGTCATATCACGGCGGCCAATGAACCTTCTCGCAGCTCTTTGACAAGCTGAGCCTATCTAAGCGATTAACACGTGCTAAAGGCACATATGTGTTTGCCAGTGAATTACACAGTTTTAAATGTAACATATAGAAATTATTAAGTAAAAGTAATGAACATCTAAAGTAAGAATTTTGATGTATTTCATATGTGACTATTCAGATTTACGTTTTTCAACATCTTTACATATTTAATCAAAACCACCGCCGCCACCACCGCCGCCACCACCGCAGCCACCACACGCAGAACCGCGCCCACCACAACCACCACCGCCATAACCGCCATCACCGCCGCCGACATGGCTGTGATAAGCACTGTGCCCACCACCGCCACCGCCATAACTGCCATCCCCACCACCTACATGGCAATGATCCATACCGCCACCGCCCACGACTACATGGCTGTGGTGAACACTACCCACCGCCTCCGCCACTTGTTACATGGCTATGATCATCATCGCGCCCATCAACACCAGCGCCTCCGCGAACATCCCCGCAAACATGGTTTTGATCAGCACCGCTTCCACCACCGACGCTTACGCCATGGTTACCGTGTGCTTCCTGCCCACCACCACCACCTCCACCACTGCTTTCGCCACCCTCGCTTCCGCCATGGTTATCATTCGTTACCCGCCCACTACCAATACTGCAATCGCCACCGCCACCGCCGCCGCCACTGCCCTTACCAGCGCTTAAGTCAAAGTATAAATAAACCGTAGTATTCCAGGCGCTTTTTGCAAATGTACCGCAGGTTGTGCGCTCGCTGCGTGACTTATATTCGTTAAATCCATAGTCACCTCCCGAAAGGCTGTCTGAACACAATCTTCTTTTTAGAAGGGGTGCTTAATCGGAAGAAGAAGAACGATTGCTTCCATATATGAATTTTCCTCATACAAAGTTTAACAGTGGTAACATAGATGGTTACATCATCTTCATAATAGTCGTGTTAAAGAGCCCATAATAAGTATGATAAGATAAAATGAAGCGTCCATATTGGTTTAAGCCAAATGACAAAAATAAGAGTCTGATTTACGACCGAGAGATAACTAGTTCGAACACATATCGGACAGTGTTTTTCTCAAAAGACACATTGTAATGTTTAAGCAGACGCATGCAATGTTAATGTTTCAATAAGCATACACCTTGAGCCAACATCGTACTCTCAACTTAAGTAAATACAGGCCACCAGAACAACAACACAGTAAGTCTTAAAGAACGTGGTTACCCTGCCTCTATTTCATCGATCGTAAATCTGATTTAAATAAAAACACATTCAGCTAATAAATAAGAAGTAAGAAGAACATGATTATTGTTCAAATATAACTTACATTATCATTTGTGAACGATTATTTAATGTGGACCCTTACCAGCAAAACACTATCTCTTACTTGTCTTTGAAACTCATCATTTGAATATCCTACTGTATACCATGAAAACATAATTAAGCATCGTTAAAGATAGTTTAAAAAGTTCCGACCGTCGGTTTCGAATCTCTTTCCTTTTTTTGATCCAGATGTCTGTTTTTTCTTCCGACTACTCCTGTTACCCATGTCTTGCACGAAACAGTTTAACAACAAAAATGACTTGAATTAAACTGAACAAATTGTGCAATACCTGTTTGATATATTCGTGAGTTACATCCTGCTCAATGTTTATTTAAATTCAATTCGTAATTCAAGTTCAATGCGTTATTTCGCAACATGCTTTGGTGTGAATCGAGAACACCACATCATATGCACGACGTTATGGTCGACTTGGTTTTCGGTTTTAATTATATTGCAAATTAAATAGTAAAGAGGGCCAAGATGGAATCCGATTGCACATGTTTGTAATGGGGCGTTGCCCGTTTCTAATCCAGGGATCTGATTCGAACAATCTTTGTAAAGGATCACAATCTGACGTCACATACCAAATATAAAGTCAATTTAAAACAGTTTAACCAAAAACCTCCATTCAGGGCAAATTTTGACCCCAGGGACATGATTGGGAAAAAGCTTTCGGAGCACTACATTATGTTACATACCAATTATAACACCTAATGGTCTTTCGTTAAAGAGATTTTTTTTAAACGTCACAATATTAGTCTATATTAATTATGTGACCCGTGGCTAGGAAAGTTTTGACCCCAGGGGTATGATTTAAACAATCCACGAGGAAAACTTACAATAAAGATATTAAGCCCCTGACCCTGGCGGCTTCATAGAAGAAGTTTTCTAAGTTTTTTATTATATGAGTCTATATAAATAAGGTGACCACTTGGGCGGGACCATTTCACGCCAGGTTTATGATTTAGACAAAGTTTGTAGATAATAACTACATGTATACGATCGACAGATGACGAAAAGATTTTTTTTTAAGGTATTTACTATATCAGGGTATATCAATAATGTGACCTTTTGGACATCTCAATTACATTTACATTTCACGAAAATCCTTCAATTGGTAAAGGGGATATTTAACATTTTATTATTAGTTTATTATTTTCGTTTAAACGCAATAAAGTGCGTAAAAACGTGTCTTATTTGGTGACCATGCAATACTTGTGGTGTTAAGATTGAACTTTCTATTACGAGGACAGGAAAATGGTTTCCATGCTTTTTAATTGAATTAAATTTAAAAGATTCGCATTGCTCATTACAACAAACGCGGATCTTAAATGTATTGAATGTGTGCAAATTGACTAGTAACAATAATGACAACAAAGACAGTTATTAACAATATCATATACCCATCTATTACGAAGTATATTTAATTTATTCATTATTTCAACTCTAAGTTCTAGAAGTCCTTAATTACGAAAACGTTTTCGTTTAACGCAATAAAAATTAAAACTATAAAGCGGACACAATTGCAATTTCATGCATAGTTATTTCAAATTGTCCTTCCTTATTCTGCCACAACTAACGAGAATTAAGGACCGAAATGTTTATAATAATTATATATTATTTATTGCAATTGATTGGTAAATGTATGTACAAGAACGTCTCGTATCAGTTTAATATAAATAAGACGCGATCTGAAAAAAAGGAGTTCAATGCGTGTGCGTAATTATTGTATTTTTCGTTTAAAGGAAGACTCTTCTTGACGATAATCCAGTTTAGGTGGAAAGAGTCGTCCATGACTAGCCTGTGCGGACAGCAAAGGCTAATCTGGGAGGACATTTAACGCAAATGCATTAAACCTCCTTTTCACAGCGCAATGTTCAAATATAATGCTAGTCTTACTACCACTACAACGATTGAACATCGTTAATTTTAATATCGGAAAGTTTCGTTTGGCTATTCGGTGCATTGTTGACAAAACAGAGTGATCGATTTTACCATACTGTGATACTGTATAACGCCAAAAATCGATACCATGTACCTGACCACAACTATTACAAAAGCAAGGAAAACATGAATGCCGTTTTGAAATACCTACTATTAGGAAATGTTATTGGAGTATTGAATTTCGGATTTTAAAATAAACGCGTCATGAGTTTATTTATGTAATATAGATACTATTGTCCGCTCGGGTTAAATTTGTTTCGGTTAAAGCTCAAACCATTTCATTTTGATTCGTGACTTTCAGATTGGAATATAATATCGATATGGTGGTTTATTGGACCATATGAACAGGATATACGAATGTTTATACTGTATCTTTAACGTTTGTAAATAAAAAAGTGTTTTTTCGCTAAGAATGGGCGGCAGTAACAGCACCTCCAGCACCAGTGTCCGTCGATCCACCATCAAACGTGAGTATGTCAGGACATCTACACTTTCGTATTTAAATGTTGTTACAGTGTGTATTTTATCATAACATCAATATAATTTCATGAGTTTATTATTGAGCCTTGCTCTGGGAAAACGTGACTTAATGCATGTGCGTAAAGTGTCGTCCCATATCAGCCTGTGTAGGATAATCTGGGACGACACTTTCCGCTGTAATGGCATTTTTGTTTTAAAGGAAGTCTAATCTTAATTAGAAATACATATGTTTTCAGGTAATTATGTAATAGTATATGCTATACTTTTCGTTTTGTTTGAATTGTATTTTGTATTGTTTGTATTTTTAAATGACCACCGGATCATGAAATTATTATATTATTGAATTATTATTATTGTTATTGCTAAAGGTAATTGCGATCATTCGATGCTTTGCTTTAACGGATTGAACATATTTGTTATAGTTATAATCATAAATAAATATGTTTTTTACCAATACGCAGTAGGCACGTGCATGAAGCCCCGTTTTCCCAGATCGCGGTTCAATTGTATTTGAACTAGTGAAGAATGTTGTTTTTTTTTGTAGAGATCCAAGATCCATCCAGATGAGAAAATTACAGATTAGAAAATACTCAAAATAAGTTTGTTGAAAAGATTTAATGACAAGTTATGAGTAGTCAATAGTGCTGCAGCGAATCCGAAATTTCAATCGGATCCGAATTCGAATCCAAAGGCCCGGATATCGAATATCGGTTCGAATCCTAATTTGAAAGTTAAAATACGCAAAATAAATTATAATTTATATTGTTATAACCAAAATTATGATTTGAAATACCAGAACTTATATATTTCTTATGAAAGAAAGTAAATAACTTTTATTATTATTATAAACTTTATTACTCCAAACAGAGAACAATAATCAAGTTACAGTTAAGTAAATAAGAAGCCTCAAAAACCTTTTAAATAAACAAAAAATCTGCAATATGACTAGATTAAAGTTGTTTCACAAATCAAAAGTCTTGTCAAGTTACACGTGTCTTAAAGAACCTCAAAAATACTGAAAAAAATAAGTTCCCGTATCTCAAAAAATCTAAAAACAATTAACAAGTTTTTGAATTTCAAAAACACTTAGTTCTTATCATAACATAATACTTAATAAATGTCTTGTTTCTAAGTGTTTATTAAGGTTGGAGGTTGTTCCGGTTCTGTATACAAGGGGGACCTTACATACTTTGCAAATGGCGTTTGCTTTGTCAAGTTCTGTTGAATTAGTTTGCTCATAAAACCCGAAATGCTTTCACACTGAGGATTTTAATTCTTTAGGTGCATCGTGCATTTTCTTCTGCGCCATTTTGCACCATCGAAAACAAAAGAAGACTGTGTTTGTACCATGTTTCTGTCGAAAAAGTAGTGATAATCGTGAAACTACGTACCAGTCAAACACAAAGAAAAAAAATAACGAAAAGTATTAGGGCGAAAGAAACAATTACCGCAAAGGAAAGGTAAAACTCAACTAAGATCCGGATTCGAAACCGATTTTACCAATCACGGTTAGATCCGCGAATCCTCGTTTGGATCCGCGAATCTCGGATATTTCGGATATCCGTTGCAGCACTAGTAGTCAACGCTGTTCCTTTCAAATGAAAATTGTATTTTGCAATGGTATCTTAAAAGCGCGTACTGGTCGCTAGTTATTTCAACATTATGTGCTTTGAATTCTCACTTCAGAGCGGTTATATCGGTTATTTCGTTCATAATACGCCGGCAAAAAAAAAACTTTTATCAAACTCTTCCGCATTGCGTCCGTCTGGTTTCTGTTTTGGCAAGTATGCAGGCAGGCTTATTGATATGTATTCCAAATATCCGGTAGTTACTCACGAGCTGTTTAATCGGATTTGGAAACCATCGAAGTAAACATTTGAGACTCCAAACCAAACGTATTATAATACAAATGAGACTCGCACTGTGAAAAGGTTTTTTAATGCATGTGTGTAAAATGTATGATGTCATAACGTTTCTGGTCCCTCAAATATAAAAGGGCCAAACAAAAAGTGGTACCCAGCTAACGACATTAGTGGAAAGCAGTTTATCTGTATTGTACAACATACTAATGAAAATAAGTTNGACAAGAGGCCGTCAATGGTCGAGAGACTATTTCCCGTCAAGTCCAGATCTCTTAAACGATCCGCGCCGTTGAAAACACCGGGTGGCAGCCGCGTTAGTTTGTTGTTCACCAGCACGAGTTTCTGTAAGCGTTTTGCGTGTTTGAACGCACCAAGTTCGATCTCCGATAGACCGGTATTACTCACAAAAAACTCCACTAACGAAGTGAATCCGAGAAGAGAGGTTGCATTGATTTGTGTAAAAGACGTTGCGTTGGTCATAATAAGTCCATACACACTCCGGTGCTCAGCGCCAAACTTCGGTATCCATTGCACGTACGCGCCACTACACGAGTAGAGGTGAACGTTCGGTGCTATCTTTTGTTCGGTGCACCCATCTTCCGGTCTCTCTGCATGGGTAGGCGATACAATTGTTAATAGAGTTATCAATAAAAGTCGAGTCATACTGTCGATGCACATGACTTACTACTAAGTTATGACGATTTCTTTGTTCTACGTGTTTTTTAAGATCCTTTGCTCAAACCCACTCGCGTACACTCATTCAGCAAATTGTACCAAAACTCCCACTATTTTCAAGCGGCACTGTTATTTGTTGTTGACTAAAATAGAAAGGAGAAAGTTGAATGTAGAGTCCACTTATTGGCTAGACACATCGGCATCAATTACCGTAAAGCACGTGCGTTAGGAGGTTGAACTTATTTTACTTAGCATGCGACACTAGGTAAAATAATTGTATATATTTTTCTAAGCGATGTCATCAATATATTGTCAATAAATAAAGATCTGATTGAACACAGGGAATATGAAATGTGTAAAGATATATATAAGTTTAGGGACAAATACCTTCGATATGCACCTTTAAAGTTTTTTCTGCCATATGTACCGTGCGGTACATCGCTCATAACTTTGTTTTCAGTGTGTGCGTGCTACTTTGATAACTTCACAGCATAATGAACCATACGTATATAATATCAGACATATTGAACACTGGTTCGTATGAACTATTTGAAAAAACTCTTTGAAGCATGGTTAAATAAAACATTACAAATTTACTACGTGTTATATCGGCACATCCAACTTGATTGCTTAACATTTTGATACACTGGTGATCGTGGTGCATACTTAATTGTTTATAGTATAAATAACTGAATGGAAAAATGTTAATTTAAAAAAAAAAATCTCACAAAACATATGTCACAAAACGTTTTGTATTTATTTCACTAAACGAGCTATTAACAATTTTTGGTAATACATGTACCAAAATTGTAGCTCACAAACATGCCATGGTTGATGTAAACTAAATATAAACAACAAAGCTATATATGCGAAAGAGCCTTTATCGTGACTGAAACAATTTCACAAGTAGTAGCCCGTTGAAATCCAACACTTCTCTTAATGAATTGCCGAAATCCGGTTCCATTGGCGTCAATGTGAATTACACACATATACTTCTCATGTGCAGCGGAGTTTGGTTTAAAAATAGATTAAGAGGGAGTGAACATACCATATCTTACTGAAAAAAGAACTGCCCACAAACTATGCTGTGTAACATGCTGGAGAAAATATTTGAATCATATCCGAAAAAGTAGGAAATACATTTCTAAAAACGAAGAATAAAATAGCTGAAACTACATCGATGTTTGGCCATTTTAATGAAGGCGTGTGTCACTTTCACGCCCCAGAGGCGCACCAATTCTTATATTGTTGTAGAGCCCAGTTTTGTGTTGTTGTTTATTTCAGGCTTAAAAGGAAGCGTACGCATGGGTTATGGCTATGTGATAAGATTTAAGTGCTGCGGTTGATGCTAGACCAGCTTCTTATCTACTGCTGCTTATTATCATGTTTAATTATTCTGCTGCGGTTATGAAATACTACGTTTGTGTACTTCTTACGATATTCGTAAAGTAAGACTTATCCCCTTAACCTCGATACATAATACATTTTTTTTAAATAAATAAAAAAATCGTAAACACGCAAAAAAGTGCGGAAAACGTGTCCTATTTGGTGAGCATGTAATACTTGTGTTGTTAAGATAAAACTTTATATAACGAGGGTAGTAAAAAGGTTCCCAGGCCTTTACATTGAATAAAATCTTAATAGATTCGCATTTAACGTTACAACAAACGCGGATCTTTAATGTATAACGTGAGTTCGAACCGCCGTGGCGATCGGACGTGTTTTTGCTAAGCTCTCGATAAAAAACCGATAATGTAACAACCTGTA